>JAXIVJ010011540.1:0-43266 GCA_036785665.1 Chirona hameri | reverse complement strand
TGAATAACCATATTAACGTATAAGGGAAGGAAATATTTTCCCACGCGTGCCCCTCCCTCCCCCCTCTTACGGTGGCCTTCTCTGCCGTGTGACTGTGTGGTTTCAATTAAGACGTCTCCGGAGCTGGCAATGGGCGGAGAAGGGACCGGCGGTGGGGAGCTGCACCCCCTCCGCATCCCAGGCACAGCGGGCCCGGCGCCTTACACAGCTAGACAACACAGCCGACCGACCCATAAATCGCCCTCTCTACACACAGACCGACACACATACACACAGACAGACATACACACAGAGACGGCCCGTAGGCCGGGATGCTACCACGCGCGCGGGGGGGACCGGGGAGTTCCGGGCCTTATTTGACGGTGATTTATCGCCCCTCACCGGTCAGTGGAGAATGCACCGAGTGCTGTTTTCCTTTGTCCCGGGGCCTAACCCATCGTTAGAAATAGCAGACACGTGCAAAGTCATGCACTGCCGCGTGTACGCCGCGTGTCGGCTGCCAATGGATGAATTATCGTGCGCGAGTGAGCGCGTAAGGCACGAGCAGGTGGGCAGACCCCTGTGGAGTTTCTGGGCCACCAAACCGAGCTTCATTTCAGAGCATAGCTATTCAGCAGAGTGCAATTCTTTACGGTGGTCTGGGTGAAACAGCTGGTGTATGAAAAAACATATATTTTGAATATTAAAGACGGCAGCAGAGTTCGTCACGGGCTGGGCTGGCCCTATGTGCTATGGACCGGGCTTGGGCTGGGCCTGGACTGGGCCTCAACTTTAAGGAAATCACCGGGCTCTCGACGGGCCTGGGCTGATAATGTAGAAGCTCAGGTCAGAGCTGAAAACAATATTTTAACCAACAATTCACTTCCACAGCAACACACTCTTACTGTGGTTGTGGTTTTTTGTTTGTTTTTGGTTAGCATAGTTGGTTCATTGTTTCACATTTATAGTATACAAGTAAATATGCTAGAATAGTGATTGCAAATTTTGTGAAAATATTTATATGCTTAATCTGAACGGGCCGGACCGGGCCTAGGCCTCAATATTATAAATTTGAACGGGCCTGGTCCGGGCCTGAGCTTGATGTTCATGGGCCTGGGCCGGGCTGGGCTGGGGGTTGGTGGGTCCGTGACGAACACTGGACTGCAACCATTACCACACCCGCATGGAGCACGAAAATGGTCCCTTTGTCAACCGACATGAACAGGCAGGTGTGCTGAACAAGTGGCGTTAGTATGTTCCATCGACCATCGCTCGGTGCTGACACCTGTATCAGGAAACAGCCCGGCGATACGGCGTCCAGCAACATCGCCAACAAACAACGCACAAAAAGAAACATAAACAGACATAATGGATGGCAAAAAAAACTTATAACTGCCATATTTGTGTGTAATACGTCATACAGCTCAGACGTATATCGTCACAATCTGAGGCTAAATTCACAAAGAAGTTAGTAATTACACATGTTTGCGATTTCAAACGCAATAAAATATTGCAAACCTCACAAAAAGACATTTCACAAACATTCACCCACCTATGAAATACCGATTGTGAAGAAAATTGTAAACACAAATGTTAGTACAGCAGAAACCCCGAAATCAAGAACGTTTGTATTAAACTTTATGCTAATGGCAAATAATTTGATTGTTAACAAATTTATTTAACAAATACTTACATTGTGGTTTATTTTTTTATTCAAAATAAAATTAGTTATAGGGATAATTATCTTTTAATTATCATTTCATCGGAATGCAAACTCTGATCGTAAAAATACATCTTGGTAAGCAATTCGAGTAAACAGAATGTGTCCATTCGCCGGGTGGCGAAGCATAACAACAGAACTACTCTTGAAAGAAAGATTGTTGAATTTCTGGACCATTTTTTCACCTAACCTAGCCGATTTCCTACGTCGTAAAGGGTGAAGTAAAGACTGCACATTGCACAAGACATCGTTGACCGCTGCAATTCTATCGCCATGCGGTTTCTCCGCGCGGAGGCGCCCCTCACAGCACACTCGGTAAGGTGTACTGTGACTGGACTTCAAAACTGGAGATCCCTGGTCGAATCTCTCGGGAAATAACTTTTTTGGGCAGCTATACAGGTGAAGATATACTAGGATACATAGGTCTATGTATAACTAAACCATTACCCTAACAACCTCGGCAACGTAACAACCTCACCAAGAAAATAACCTGAACAGTCAAACAATGTCAACTATCAATGCAGTTTCTGAAATTCAGAACATTTACATTTTCTGCCTGACCCACTGGAATTACAAGTTTGTAATTGCAAACATTTCCTCACTTCCGTCAACCTTTGAGAAATAGAACATGTGCAATTGCAAACATTTTTACAAACAATATCTTTGTAAACTAGTTTGTAAATAGTAAATTGAGATTTACTGCCCTGGGGTTTTGTGAAATCCAAACTACAAACATGTGCACAAATTATTTGTAATAACATAGAAATTCTTTGTAATTACAAACTTTTTTGCTTTGTGAAATTGGCCTCTGCTGTCTTTTTGCAATCTGTTCGATTCTATCGGCCCATTCTGATAATGTGAACATTTCAGTCATTTTCTCGGGTATGGGAGAACCATGGCTATTGTACATTTTCTGCTTCACTATATGCCTTTGCCTAAATAAGTAAATTACATATTGGAAAATGTATCACATGCAATATCATTGCCTGACATATATTTCTGTTCTCCAACACTTCTTCTGATTATATTTCTTCTAGAGATATATGGCAGTGAGAGTTGGTGCACAATTGTATCGGCTTCGCAAATCTCATTCCAACTATGCTTGCAAAACAAATTTGACATTGAAACCTATAGTTGCGGGTTAATGTTATCATCTCGGTCAACGAATAAAATATATCTTATCAAATATAATTTGTACATCCTAAAACTATTTCATAATGTTATATATCAAACACTGACAAATTCTTACATCCATCAGATTGAGCTGCTGTAAAACTGATCACCTCACCATTGTTTTCAAATCTTGCTTTGGTAACAAGCGTGACGCGTTGATGTCCAGCGAGTGATAACGACCACTTGTTAGATTGTGCACGTAGCAACAATGCTACTCGTAGTTTAATTTGTCGATGGACTGCAGCACACCTAAAAAGGACAGGCGAAATGAAACGATCAGTGGCGTTTGTCGCACCTTTTATTACATTGTTTTGTGACCAGGACTAGATACTTGAAATATGGGAGTCGTGTTAAACAACGTTATCGCAGAAATGTGGAAATGTGCTGTGAAGCACGCGACGCTGCTAAACACACACATACTAGTGTGGGCACATTGTTTGAGATGATTGATAAACCCTTCTATTTATAATAGAATGGGATTGTGGAAAGACCTTGCAATATGTTCAGAATGATTGTATGACCTATATTTTCTCTCTGGTGATGTACTTCTTTGCATACAATACGGAACATTAAGGAGTGGATACAACAGATTCCTTTCAGAATCTGGATATTTGATTAATGCCAAAGGCCAGTAATGGAGCAAAAATACGCTTTGCCTTCAGTATACTATTTTTATTATATCCGTTTTGTCGTTAACACATTATTAATGAATTAAAACATCCATTTTGAAAAGAGGCATAATGGACAATGCAAATTGAAAGATTGAAATAGAAGTCCCTACCTACATACATCAGGGACCTATGTCACCCAGTCAAAAATACAGGCTACATTGCCGTCTTTTAAAGGTATCCACAATTCAATTTATTTCAATTTAAATGTTCCTTGTAATTTGAATTTGATTTAGATTCTAATACATAGGTAACCCCTTTATTTGGTATTTCCATCATCTTCCATTGACTAGTCATGAGACATTACTGATGCTGGATGCTTATGGCAAATGCATGAGCATGCATACGTTTTAATGTGAATGTTTTAAGAAGGTATGATGAAAACAGTTAGCTAAATATTATTTTATCATTAAGAACATTTTGTTTTACAATAGGTGGTTAATTCTGAATTAGCATGCGTTCTTCCTAAGTGCCGAACACTACGGCCATGCACATGATCACTCATAAACATTCCACAAACATGAGCACATGTCCTCACACATAATCATGCCATCATGGCGTGCTGCCGTGTTGGAAAGGTAGAGCTCTCAGAGCAATATGCTGCCGCTGCCGACGCCCGGACGGCTGCTTGTTTTTAGCCGGCTCAGTCTCTGCCCAATTGTCTAAAACGAACGCCAATATCCCGCTGACCATGTTTCAATCACCTCACTTTGTAAAAACCGCACCCCATGGTGGTCGGCCATACGGCCAACTGAGACGGGGAATCAAACCAACAGAAACTGGGGCAAGACATCAGACCAACAGACACTTGGGCGAGGCAATATACCAACAGATACTGGGGCAAGACATCAGACCAACAGACACTGGGGCGAGGCAATATACCAACAGATGCTGGGGCAAGACATCAGACCAACATACACTGGCGCGAGGCAATATACCAACAGATACTGGGGCAAGACATCAGACCAACAGACACTGGGGCGAGGAAATATACCAACAGATACTGGGGAAAGACATCAGACCAACAGATACTGGGACGAGACAATATACCAATAGAAACTGGGACGAGGAAATATACCAACAGATACTGGGGCGAGACATCAGACCAACAGACACTGGGGTGAGGCAATGTACCAACAGAAACTGGAGCGAGGAAATGTACCAACAGACACTGGGGTAAGGCAATGTACCACCAGAAACTGGGGCGAGGCAATATACCAACATATATATAATATACCAAAGGTATATTATATACCCAACACCAACAGACACTGGGGCGAGACATCAGACCAACAGAAACTGGGGCGAAGCAATGTACCAACAGACACTGGGACGAGGAAATGTACCAACAGACACTGGGACGAGGCAATATACCAACAGACACTGGGGCGAGGCAATATACCAACATATATATAATATACCGAAGGTATAATATATATCCAACACCAACAGACACTGGGGCGAGGCAATGTACTAACAGAAACTGGGGCGAGGCAATATACCAACATATATATAATATACCAAAGGTATAATATATATATCCAACACCAACAGACACTGGGGTGAGGCAATGTACCAACAGACACTGGGGCGAGACATCAGACCAACAGAAACTGGGGCGAGGCAATATACCAACATATATATAATATACCAAAGGTATAATATATATCCAACACCAACAGACACTGGGGCGAGGCAATGTACCAACAGAAACTGGGGCGAGGCAATATACCAACATATATATAATATACCAAAGGTATATTATATACCCAACACCAACAGACACTGGGGCGAGACATCAGACCAACAGAAACTGGGGCGAAGCAATGTACCAACAGACACTGGGACGAGGAAATGTACCAACAGACACTGGGACGAGGCAATATACCAACAGACACTGGGGCCAGGCAATATACCAACATATATATAATATACCAAAGGTATAATATATATCCAACACCAACAGACACTGGGGCGAGGCAATGTACCAACAGAAACTGGGGCGAGGCAATATACCAACATATATATATAATATACCAAAGGTATAATATATATATATCCAACACCAACAGACACTGGGGTGAGGCAATGTACCAACAGACACTGGGGCGAGACATCAGACCAACAGAAACTGGGGCGAGGCAATATACCAACATATATATAATATACCAAAGGTATAATATATATCCAACACCAACAGACACTGGGGCGAGACATCAGAACAACAGATGCTGGGGCGATACATCAGACCAACAGACAGTGGGGCGAGACCTCAGACCAACAGACACTGGGCAAACAGCATGAGTTTGTCTTTGAATTTGTCAGAACATATATTTTATCAAACTCAAATTTAACCCAGCATCCAAGCACCAGTTCCCTGTTCACAGATATACTGCTCGTATGGGCTGACTGGGCCTGACATACTAACTCGTGATGCTGCAGCAATAACCAACCACCAGCTCAGACAGCTCAGGCTGGTTTCCACGCACGAACGCCGGCCCAGAACTCACCGACTCGTGCCCGTACCTATTGCGCAGCGCTCGGCCGCCAGCCGATCTGCTCGCTGTCAATGATTTAACGTGTTTAATCAACACTTACGCTTGCAGCCTGCAAAATCCCCGTGACACGAAGAGCGCTCGGAAAATATCTCAGACAGAAATATCTGTATAGCTTCCCGCCCCTATCCTATTATCTCCACTGATTACCATCGTAAGTTATCAGCGAAATATGCGCGCGCGCGCGCGCGGCCCACGGCAGCAGTGGATCACCACCAGCCCAGCCGGCTGAAATGCACGGCATGAAGTTTGGTTTATCGACTCACATAAAATAGCACCGATATAAACAGATGGGGAAGAGGCTGTGTTACTGCAGCCAGCTCGGTCACACGGTGGTCTGTCGGCGCCGGGTGTAGAGCTCTGCAGAGTTGTGGGCCTTGTTACTCGTTCCCTGTGTAGAGTTGTGGGCCCTGTTACTCTGGCCCCGTGCGGAGTTGTGGGCCCTGTTACTCGGGCCCCCCGTATGCAGAGTTGTGGGCCTTGTTACTCGGTCCCTGTGCGGAGTTGAAGGCTCTGCTCTCTGGCCCCGTGCGGAGTTGTGGGCCCTGTTACTCTGGCCCCGTACAGAGTTGTGGGCCCTGTTACTCGGGCCCCCGTCTGCAGAGTTGTGGGCCTTGTTACTCGGTCCCTGTGCAGAGTTGTAGGCCCTGCTACTCTGGCCCCGTGCGGAGTTGTGGGCCGCTGTAAGTGTGGCCAGTGTTGGACCCACTGCTGGGTCCCCCAGTGAGGCCCCAACTCTAATAGTGGCGTGTTAGCAGGGCCAATGGGACCCGCTGACCGACCGGTGGGACCCGCTGCCCGGCTGGTGGGACCCACTACCTGTCTGGTGGGACCCGCTGCCCGGCTGATGGGACCCTCTACACGGGTGAGACGTCCCTCGGCTGCAGCCAGCGCCATAGCTCGGCCGCGACAGCCAGCGCCAAGCACTGCTCATTCTCTATTCGGTAACATAAATCTGCATCGACGAACGCGCGTCCGAGGGCCACGCGTATGTATGTTGGCGTCCCTGAAGTAGGAGGTGTTGGCGTCCCTGAAGTAGGAGGTGTTGGCGTCCCTGAAGTAGGAGGTGGCAACACTCCTCAGCGCCTGCGTGTGTGTGCGTTAGTGTGTGTGTGTGGGGGGAGGAGTACAGAGGGTTAGTGTTGTTTGTAGTCCTCGTCTAAATACCTTGACACGTTCCTGGTCTCACTGCATTGGTTTATTCACCAGCTCCAAATCAGCTCTCCGTGTGGTGGCGTATTTGAACGTCACTGCGTTAGCGGCTTGACATGCATGTCGGTGATCACGGCTATGCTTGTGCAGGAAAGCTCATCTCGTTGGAATATGACAGCGACTGGGTGGATTTTCGGGGCGAAAACCAGCGCGAACGAAGGTTCTGCATGCTGGACAGGCAGTCTTTTTCGGTCGGTTCTCCGGGTTTTTACCTTTCGTACACCTGGAGCGGCGTAGGATCGCGCCGGAAAACGTGCACGCTTTGTGCGCGAACATGATCAGCGGCTCATTGTGCGTTGGTGGGAATATTGTGCGTGTCGCTCACAGGCTGAAAAGCGGATCTACAGCTGGAGCGAACGAGTGGGTTTGAGCATGAGCTTACAGATCAAACCATATATGACATGAGCAGATACACGAAAAATGTTTTACATGCGTAAATCCGGGTTTGAGTTGTTCAGTTTTTAGTTCTTCCACAAAAGTTCACATTTCATGTGAAACAAATCAAATGTCAAACATAACACGGTAAGCTCATATTGCAAACTGGAACCACCGCCAATAAAAATATTGTCCGCCCTAAAGCTTATATAATGACATATCTTACCGTTAATCGATTGAAACTACACTACCATGTTTGCCATTAGATGGCATCATACTCAAGCAATTTGTCTATGTATAATAAATACTATATAAATAATCAAAAGCAATCTCCAAACGAACTTGTCTTGTTTGCATTTTTGATGGTATCAAATATCCTTTTGTTCGATAAATCATTTTGGACAGCTCAAGTCATTACTAAAGCTGAGTGCTTGCGGAGACCAAGGAGCCCATCTATGTCCTTCCTAGTTCCATTCTACCGCCGAAGTGCCAGTTCTGTAGCAGCACAGTTCGTCCGACCCCGACTGTAGCATCCCGGTTCAACCCTCGTTCTGTAGAGGCACGATTCAACCGGCCGCGCCCGGCCGCCGGAGACTTCAATAGATCCGGCGCGACAAGGGACTAGCACCAATTGGCGCCGCCCGCGCGGCGTGGCCGGCCGGTCGGTCTGTGCGCTGACCCAGCTGCACCCTTCCTCCGCCGCAGCCGAGACGAGCCATGCCGCCGTCTGTCTCTCCCCACTGTCCAACGACACCGGGTCAGCATCGGCTACCATACCGACTGACTACACACAGAGGAGCCAGCCGGGACCATCCTGGACCTCACAGACCATTTTCGCCCAGAGGAGCCGACGCCAAGCGGGGCCGGTCGAGGCGAGACGTCCGCGACCCCGCAGCTCGGACAAGTCAATGCAATGGGGCGGCTGCGGCAGTGCCGGCGCCTTATCGGCTCCTCAGTCGGACGGCCCGCTGTCCGGTCCTAATGCGCTGTTGGCTGGTCGCCGCCGATGAGACCAATTATTTATTCGCCTGGTTGTAACGACAGCGCATTAGAATAGGCCTCAAGGCCGGGCGTCCGCGGCCGGGGCGCGTCGAATGTGCCACGGCCGCGTGCAGAGCGCACCAGGTCTGCACTCTGCTCTTACAGCGACTCCAGGGGGGGGGGGGGCGTCGCCGCTCCGGCGCCAGGCGGGGTAACAGATGGTCCGCCCAGTGGAGCTGTTCACATGGGATCGGTCGGCGCGGTGACAGCGGTGACAGCGGTGACGGAGCGGTGACGGAGCTGTGCCCCGCTGACGGGGCGGTGTCAGCTGGTTACGGTCCAGTGATCACTCCAAGGACCCGGCCCACCGACCGAAACACGCCTCATTGAGGCGAAATTAGCCGGATGGAATATTCAATACGGAACGCGTCGAGCTCTGCCGGACGCGTCGTACATTACGGCATGCGTGACAATGAGCATTTCGGCGCAGCGGTTACAAAACGTGCCTCTGTGCATTTTGAGGACCTTGAACTTCGATTTAACTATATATTATGAATTCCTGCAAGCATAATTACTTGAAATGGTCCGTGCGTATTTTAAGGGATTAAAGACAACTTCGATGACAAATTGAGCCATAAATAACCAAACTAAGGCATAACAATAGCATTTGATCATTAGAAACATTGGCGGAATTGTACTTATTGTACCAATTTCATTTCTATGGTATAATTGTTAGTATAATTGTTAAAGTTCTAGCTGAAAATAACTGAAAAAAACAACTGAAAATGAATGGAGGAACACTAAATGAAGCATGGCGAAACAGCATGTATTGATAAACAAGCATTATAAGTCTCATTTATTCTCAATTATTTCAGCATTATCAATTATTATTGTAAATGTTTGCCATCGGCCCATGTTGAGAAGAAAATAAATCCAGTTAAAATTTTGTATAGAGGTGCTCAGCAGAAAAAAAATGTTTGGTGCGAGAGACGGATAATTTCTGTTATACGGCAAGTTCACATTCTCCCCATTCACTTCAATGTTAAAAAACGGCGGTTAATTTCTGGTACTCGGCGAGTTTTACTTCTTTTCCAAAGACCCCAAATTGCAATTGCATGCTTTGCACACAGGCGAAGTAATGATTCGGTGAAAGATCGGAATCAGTGACCTTATTCTCGTTGTTTTGTATATTATTTAAGAAGAGAAAACTTTACAAATGACTTGTTTATTGATATTTCGGCCGTAGGCCTTTGTCAAAATTACATCTATGGATATACAATGTTCACCACTGTGTTATGTTTTATCAATGTTTTACAATGCTCACAAACTGTGAACATTGTATGAACATTGTATATCCACAGATATAATTTTGAAAAAGGCCTGCAGCCGAAATATCAATAAACAAGTAATTTTTAAAGTTTTCTCTTCTTAAATAATATACAAAACAACGAGGATAATGTCACTGATTCCGATGCTATTGATAACGATAATCATGTTCCTCGCAGCAGCTTTGAATAATTTATTTAAATGCGGTGAAAGAGTTGATCGGGTCAAGGCCCCTCTATATAACAACCAGCAGGTCAAAGCCGGTCAAAGTGGGAGTGACCCCTCTATATAACAACCAGCAGGTCAAAGCCGGTCAAAGTGGGAGTGACCCCTCTATATAACAACCAGCAGGTCAAAGCCGGTCAAAGTGGGAGTGACCCCTCTATATAACAACCAGCAGGTCAAAGCCGGTCAAAGTGGGAGTGACAGCACTATACATTGATAACGTGTTTTCCATTTAATGTTATCTATTAGTGTTTATTAACGTGTAAGTGTTTTGGGAATGTAACAGAATGTATTGTTAAACGATATACCTCACGGAATGTAAGAGTCAGAGAGTGACACCGATTATAACTCACAAGAGCTAGCAGAGAGAACAGCTAGCAGAGAGAACGCCATCGATTCCTGCTGCTGCTGCTGTCCGCATCGGAAATCCGACAGCACCCGCAAAGGTGTTCAGTGACTTGTTCCACAACTGCGTGTTCTATTAAGTGTTATGTTTCAAGCAGCGTAAACTGTACTTTCCACGCACAGGCAAAGTGAAACTGTTCATTAGCAAACCCTGACGCGTTGGTAAATGCTATCTAAACACGTTCTTTTTCATTTGTGAAATACATTAAAGGCCCAGCTAGCTGTGTTCTTGTAGTTTATGCAGGTGTGCTCTGCGAACTGTGGAGGCCTGGGCTCTTGAGAGTAATATTCAACATACAAACGTCTGTCACATTTGAGGAGATGGGCATTAATTTTGTTATACGGTAACTACAAAGTAATCTCCATTGACAATAATGTATGTTATCGACTTGCCATTGTTTACCTATGACATTTCCCCAAAAAAACTTCCATGCCTCCTTTCCTTGCTTCGATCCCCCAAGGAAACCCCCTCCCACAGTGGGGTTGAGTAAGTCTTCGCCGGCGAACATTTACTATAATAAATTTAATCTCCCGGTCCGTTCACGATTCTAGCCATGATGCGGTCGCTTTCCCACAAGGGTGTTTCAATTGAACGTACTCGCAGGCTCGTACATTCAATTCGAAAATGCACTCATTTCATTCGTGCAATTTTCGAAAATAATGTCCTCACTCCGTTCGGACGTTATTTTGAAACACCCTTCGGAAAGCGACCGAATAATGACTGGTATAGGGACCGGACCAGGTGATTAAATATATATTAAAAAAAATAAAGGCTGCCAGACAGCTGAGACCAAAGTGTCAAGGCCGTGTGCTGGGCCTAACAGTTGCTAAGGGTACAGTTATGACTTTGGTAATTATCAATCGAGGAGTTACTCTCACGAAGCATTGGCCAAAGCGTTCTTTACCGAATTACTGGCGGCGCCGTAACCATAATGCAGATTCATTAATTTGAATTAACATTTTGTATTGTTGTGGTGTGACGGTGTCTAGCTGCTGATGAATATCCTGGACGATAAGCTGTGGCTCATGTTTTCTTTGTTGGTCGCATTCATATAAAAACGGAAAATCGGCATCCGAAAAAACTTAAACTGCATATCCTACAAATAATACAACACGCGAAACTCATTGACCTTACAAATCCGTAAAGTATTTCCCGTTCCAAAACATGCACACTACACGATGAATGCATCATTAACAAACATATTTTTACCGTGTTGACATTTATCGGTTATCTGCGATCGCTACAGGGCCCTTGGATGATGGAAACCAGCATTTCCCCACGCAGTGAGGATTAAGGGTTTGAAAGCCATGTCGGCATTGTCCAAACCACACGTTTCCTTGCGTTCAATAAGACCGCGCCGTGACAACAAAAATTGTGATACTACATACTAAAGCCAGTCTGCGTGCCAACGCAGCGTCCAGTAATGGACAGCGCGACCTGTACAGATGTGGTGCACTGCAAAAATGCGTCGAATTGTCCGGATATCGGCGCCGAGAGGGTTGGAGCCAGGGGCCAAGAGGATTGGAGCCAGGGGCCGAGAGGGTTGGATCCAGGGGCCAAGAGGGTTGGAGCCAGGGGCCGAGAGAGTTGGAGCCAGGGGCCGAGAGGATTGGAGCCAGGGGCCGAGAGGGTTGGAGCCAGAGGCCGAGAGGGTTGGAGCCAGGGTCCGAGAGGGCTGGATCCAGGGGTCGAGAGGGTTGGAGCCAGGGGTCGAGAGGGTTGGAGCAAGGGGTCGAGAGGGTTGGAGTCAGGGGCCGAGAGGGTTGGAGACAGGGGCCGAGAGGGTTGGATCCAGGGGCCGAGAGGGTTGGAGACAGGGGCCGAGAGGGTTGGAGCCAGGGGTCGAGAGGGTTGGATCCAGGGGCCGAGAGGGTTGGAGCCAGGGTCCGAGAGGGTTGGATCCAGGGGTAGCCGTCCCCACGATGAGGAGCCGAACAGAGAGACGAGAGAGATTAGCAGTACACGAGTATAGTAAAGGAGTATGTGAATGTATCGCTATTTGAATACAGTATATGCATATAAGACATTTTGGGTGAATTGGAATAACAACTATAGCATGACTAGCAGCTGTGATAGCAGCTTAGTTGACACGCCACATTGTTTTCTCTGCACAGACATGTTAAAGGCTGGCCCACGCTCCGTCACCGTCTCTGTGACAGCACGGTCCGGTGACAGCCGGTGACGGCCAGTGACGGCCGGTCACTACAGCGGCGTCCCCTGGCGGCGGCAGCTGGCCTGCTGTCCGTCCCGGCCACTCCCTGTTACCGGTCTGCAGCACGACCAGCCTGCACCGTCCCCCCAGCCTCCCCGCTCCCCGCCTCCCCGCCTCCCCGCCCCGCCCCGCCTGCCGCATACGCCGCCGTATTCACCGCAGACGGTCATTGTCAGGCATTCCGCGTGTGATCGAGCATTTCAGCGCGATGTGTCACAGAGGCCGCCGCCGTGTCGCGGCGCGTTTTCGGCGAAACATCACCCCTCGCGGCGCCCGGCCGCACCTGGCAAGAGTGAGACGAGCCGCTGCGCTCTCCTGAAACCGGCCGTGACACTGTGCCGCCGCCCTATCTATCGGGTATCAGACGAGCCGCTGAGCGCCGCTGAGCGCCGCTGAGCGCCGCTGCACCCACTCAGGCGTCAAGTGTACGCAACGGTTAGAAGCAGACATTCCCGCGCTTTGAGGTACGACAGAGGAAAAATGTCCGGCTTGCCGCGCTGCTGTATTGAGCTGCAAAGAGCAAGTGTTGACATGGAGTGTTTGGCTGTCTATCAAGCCGCGACGACAAAAAGGCACCGGTTACCAAGCCAGCGAGCGGGCGCGAGTCGTGTACCGCAGCCGACTTAAACAGGCGTCATGTGTCGGCGGAGCCTTTGTGCAAATTACATTAAATTGGCAGAAGTGGCTTAGACCCGGATACATGCAGAGCACTTCATTCAGACCTTTGCGGTTTGTTTTACTCGTGTGTTGTGGGAAAACGCCGATATATTATCACGAGAATACCTGCATACAAGTTTTGCCTGGTTGCCCGATATAAGAAACGAGAATATGTCGGGCTTTAACCTGTCCACGAATAGGTCAGGGCAGGTCACTTACAGGTAAACTCTCGGACAGGTCAAGCGGCCAGGAAAATGGGCAGGTCAGCTCAGGTCAGGTCAGGTCAGGGCAGGTTGGCCAGGTCAGGCTAAGTCAGGTCAAGCCAGGTCATGTCATGGCGGCCAAGCCAGGTCAGATCGAGTCAGGTCAGAGCATGGCAGACAGTCCAGGTCAACTCGGTCAGGTCAGTGCGGTCAGGTCAGTGCGGTCAGGTCAGGTCAGGTCAGGTCAGGTCGGGTTAGGTCAGGTCAGGGTGGGCCGCTTCCATCGTCTTCGGGCGTCCCCGGGCGCGCAGACAAGCCCTGATAAATTCCCGTTTTTGTTTAGGGCGCTGAGTTTTTGTGCGCGGAGCTCCGTACGCCTGTCAATTTCAGGTGACAAGTTTTTCTGATTTTGACGGATTGGTGGGTTGTGGCCGGCCCGGGTAGGAATACCAATGCCGTGTCGGGCCGGGCCGGGCCGGACCGGGCCGGCAGTTCGTTAGGCGTGGTCGGACTGTCACTAACGAGACGATGCGGTTCTGGTCCGATGGTCCAATGGTCCAATGGTCCAATGGTCCAATAGTCCAATGGTTCAATGGTACAATTGTCCAATTGTCCAATTGTCCAATTGTCCAATTGTCCAATTGTCCAATTGTCCAATGGTCCAATGGTCAATGGTACAATGGTCCAATGGTCCAATGGTACAATGGTCCAATGGTACAATGGTTCAATGGTCCAATGGTACAATGGTACAATGGTACAATGGTCCAATGGTCCAATGGTCCAATGGTACAATGGCACAATGGTCCAATGGTACAATGGTCCAATGGTCCAATGGTCCAATGGTCCAATGGTCCAATGGTCCAATAGTCCAATGGTCCAATGGTCCAATGATCCAATGGTACAATGGTATAATGTTAAAATGGTCCAATGGTCCAATGGTACAATGGTACAATGGTACAATGGTGCAATGGTCCAATGGTCCAATGGTCCAATGGTCCAATGGTACACTGGTGCAATGGTCCAATGGTACACTGGTACAATAGTACAATGGTACAATGGTACAGTGGTCCAATGGTACAATGGTCCAATGGTCCAATGGTCCAATGGTCCAATGGTCCAATGGTCCAATGGTTCAATGGTCCGATGGTCCGCTGGGCCAATGGTACAATGGTCCAATGGTCCAATGGTCAAACGGTCAAATGGTACAATGGTACAATTGCACAATGGTCATATGTTTCAATGGTCCAATGGTCCAATGGTCCAAAGATACAATGGTCCAATGGTCAAATGGTCCAATGGTCCAATGGTCCAATGGTCAAATGTTCAAATGTTCAAATGGTCAAATGGTCCAATGGTCCAATGGTACAATGGTACAATGGTACAATGGTCCAATGGTACAATGGTCAAATGGTCCAATGGTACAATGATACAATGGTCCAATGATACAATGGTCCAATGATACAATGGTCCAATGGAACACTGGTACAAAGGGTCCAATGGTCCAATGGTCCAATGGTCCAATGGTTCAATGGTACAATGGTACAATGGCACAATGGTCATATGGTCCAATGGTCCAATGATACAATGGTACAATGGTCCAAAGGTTCAATGGTACAATGGTACAATGGTCTAATGGTTCAATGTTCAATGGCCAAATGGTCAAATGGTCAAATGGTCAAATGGTCAAATGGTCAAATGGTCAAATGGTCAAATGGTCAAATGGTAAAATGGTCAAATGGTCAAATGGTCAAATGGTCAAATGGTACAATGGTAAAATGATCCAATGGTCCAATGGTTCAATGGTCCAATGGTACTATGGTACAATGGTACAATTGTCCAATGTTCCAATTGTACATTGGACCATTGGTTAAATGGTTCAATGGTCAAATGGTACAATGTTCCAATGGTTCAATGGTCCAATGGTCCAATGGTCCAATGGTCCAATGGTCCAATGGTCCAATGGTCCAATGGTCTGAAGGCCAAATGGTACGAAGGCTAAATGGTCCGAAGGCCAAATGGTCCAAGATGGTCCAAGATGGTCCAAGATGGTCCAATATGGTCCAAGATGTAAAAGTTGGTCAACATGTTTCAAGCAGCATGGATTCAATTTCATCCTTTACAATGAATAAATATAAAATAGATATAACTATGCATAACTATTTTTTTAGAGCAAAAATACACATTTTCGGAAGAAAAAGTATAGAAATGATGATGGGATGGGATGGGATTCAAACTCAGAAATTCAGAATCGCTGCACAGGTAATTTGTCAGAATGAGAAACCGCGTGTGTTATTATTCTAACGCTGTTACCGTGAGATTCTGAGTTTGAGCTCGCTGCGTTTCTGTAAAAATCTGCAAGCATATTTTGTCGTCTTCATGAATGACACAAAATGGTGACAAAGCTGGCGTTTGCTTCCCACAAAGTACTGTCATCGGCGCCATGTAACACTATCGCGATATCTGAGCCTAGAATGCAAGAGTGCAAAAGTTAGAGTATCCTCAGGGTCATCTCTCTTGGGCGCACATTGCTGGGGAGACTTGTTCAGAGGAGAACACCCGCATTTTCCAGCGTCCCCATGCAGGTGACACAATCGGCAACATCGGTGACATGGGAGACACCTACTGGATGCCAATGCTGGCATGCTGGAATCTGGCTCAAAATAAATCCTACCTCAGCAACAGTCAAAACATGTAAACAGGTTTACGAAGAAATAACAAAAAATAAACCAATTGTTTATTTATGCCCGTGGTAGAATGCAGTCGGAAAGCAATGGGAAAACAACCGTGCCGACATCATGACTGTTGTTCGGATGATGGTTGCCATGCTGATTGGAGATAAAGACCCGATGCACGCTAGACAGACACTGCCCTGACCGCAGTACCAAGTGAGGGAAGTGGCAGGCATATTACAACTCTAGTGACGAACCGACATCCCAATGCATTGGCATATATAATGGGAACAACACCTGTCAATGTATCCATATTTGCAGTCTCACTTCAGCTCTGGACATTGAGGAGCTGGCCGGTGATATCGTGCATCATCTGCGCATCATCACCCACTTCCAGCGCCACAGAACCACAGAACCAGCTCACCGAGTGACCAGTGGAGACCACAGAACCAGCTCACCGAGTGACCAGTGGATACCACAGAACCAGCTCACCGAGTGACCAGTGAAGACCACAGAACCAGCTCACCGAGTGACCAGTGGAGACCACAGAACCAGCTCACCGAGTGACCAGTGGAGACCACAGAACCAGCTCACCGAGTGACCAGTGGAGACCACAGAACCAGCTCACCGAGTGACCAGTGGAGACCACAGAACCAGCTCACCGAGTGACCAGTGGAGACCACAGAGCCAGCTCACCGAGTGACCAGTGGATACATCCTGCAGCCACAGTCCCTGCAGCAGTAGAGGTGTACACGGTTACACAAAAATTGCATCCGCAACCGCCCGTAACCGTGGGGATCGAATCCGTAACCGCCCGTAACCGCCCGTAACCGTAGGGCTAAAATCCGCAACCGCCCGTAACCGCAGCAAACGAATTGTGTAACCGCCTGTAACCGTATGTACCAATAATGTTGTTTTTTTACTTTTCAAAACGTAACAAACGTACCTGTTGAGTGTTCAATAACCGTGTCATTTTTAGCATAACAAGTCATAACTGGAAAAGGGTAATTGGTGAAATAGGTAAAATGCATGGAGACTGAAGAGCTTCAGAAACGCAAAAACTCAAATAGGTACTCACAAAAAATTGTGCTAATAATCCTGGTAACATAACTTTCGTGTAGCTTCCATGCCGTTTCCCGCGTAATTTCTCTGTGTTGCCTGTTCGATTGAACGGAAATTCTATATTTAATATAAGGCAGAAATCTGTTTTCTGCGAGGTCTACGCAATGTCGTCTTTATTGTTTATATTTTAACGTCACATTCAGCCGCGGAATAAAATCGCCGCAACCATAACCTCGTGCAACCGTAACCGCCCGTAACCGCTCGTAACCGTAACCTCGTGCAACCGTAACCGCCCGTAACCGTGACCTTGAGGAAAACGCAACCGTAACCGCCCGTAACCGCGGTTAACCGCGGTCAGCCGCGGTTTAACCGTCCAACTGTACACCTCTACCTGGCAGTCATCCGTTCATACGTGGCAGTCACCCGTGCATACGTGGCAGTCATCCGTTCATACGTGGCAGTCATCCGTACATACGTAGCAGTCACCCGTGCATACGTGGCAGTCACCCGTGCATACGTGGCAGTCATCCGTTCATACGTAGCAGACATCCGTTCATACGTGGCAGACATCCGTTCATACGTGGCAGTCATCCGTTCATACGCGGCAGTCACCCGTGCATACGTGGCAGTCATCCGTTAATACGTGGCAGTCATTCGTTCATACGTGGCAGTCATCCGTTCATACGTGGCAGTCATCCGTTCATACGTGGCAGTCATCCGTGCATACGTGGCAGTCATTCGTGCATACGTGGCAGTCATTTGTTCATACGTGGCAGTCATCTGTTCATACGTGGCAGTCATTCGTTCATACGTGGCAGTCATCCGTACATACGTAGCAGTCACCCGTGCATACGTGGCAGTCACCCGTGCATACGTGGCAGTCATCCGTTCATACGTAGCAGACATCCGTTCATACGTGGCAGACATCCGTTCATACGTGGCAGTCATCCGTTCATACGCGGCAGTCACCCGTGCATACGTGGCAGTCATCCGTTAATACGTGGCAGTCATCCGTTCATACGTGGCAGTCATCCGTTCATACGTGGCAGTCATCCGTTCATACGTGGCAGTCATCCGTGCATACGTAGCAGTCATTCGTGCATACGTGGCAGTCATCTGTTCATACGTGGCAGTCATCTGTTCATACGTGGCAGTCATTCGTTCATACGTGGCAGTCATCCGTTCATACGTGGCAGTCATCTGTTCATACGTGTCAGTCATCTGTTCATACGTGGCAGTCATCCGTTCATACGTGGCAGTCATCTGTTCATACGTGGCAGTCATCTGTTCATACGTGGCAGTCATTCGTTCATACGTGGCAGTCATTCGTTCATACGTGGCAGTCATCTGTTATACGTGGCAGTCATCCGTTCATACGTGGCAGTCATCCGTTCATCCTTGGGAGGAGTGCTCGAACCCGCAGCTCAATACAAACCGTAACTGTCACCGGAGCTGGTGAAGCCTCATTAATCTCCTCTGAGACGACACACGGTCAAAACAGGGGATTTGCAGTCGGTTCCGGTGATATTTTATGAGTCAGGTGATCGTGGGAGCGCGCTCGTTCAGACTCAAACCGCTTGTTCGCTTGTACAGCCTCTATGACGCACAATGTCATCAGTGTTAACACCAATGATGCCCATTAATGAGTTGGTTGGGCGTTAAGGTTTTATCATGTGATGACACATGTTGCGGTTCCATAAATTTCGCATTGCACTGGCTGAGCTGTCGCTAGCGCTGGGGTTTTATACTCAAACAACGTTTATCATATTTAGTCAAATTATGTCTGGTTGATTCCGGTCAAACCAATGAACCATCAGTTGTAGTATCTTCAGACTTAAAGCAGGCTTGGTATATATATTCAGTCTGGATGTTTTCGCGCCCAACTCAACTTCCATAAATGATGATAGTATACTGAATAATATACTAATAATATTGCTAATGAAAATGCAGGTTTGAGTCTTGTCCCAATTTTCAAGTGCATAACTTCTGTCTTGTAAGACTTCAACACTTAAATGAGCTTCTGGCCTCCCATAAATATGATGCTGGACAGAGTATGAAATGGATTGGGTGATTGCGATCCAATCCAATCCAAATCCATAATGTCATAATCCAGATCCAATCCAAATTGATGAGGTGTCTGCAAAGCTGATCCGATCCAAACCAGTCCATTCTGGTTTGCAGAAAATTGTTACATTTTACCTAAATAACAGTTCTTTGAATAAGTTGTTTTGTTAAAAATGTCATTTTCGCAAAATAATCAATTACCATGAAGAATCACCTATAGTGAACCTCTTAGATCGAATGGTTGTTGAATATTTAACATTTAAGAATGAATCCAGTCCAATCCAAATCCATTCAAAGTCAAAATTTCTGATCCAATCCATTCAAAATCCAATTTTATTGGACTGGATCACAAATCCATTGGATTAATCCAATCCATTTCATACTATAATGCTGGGTGTGTTTAATTTACATTTACATCGCGTGTTTTATTATTCTATGCAAATTGCAAATTGACAAGCCATCAAATATGCTGAGAAATGCAAAAAGCATATACATGCTAAGAAAACATTTATGCAAGTTTGTGTATGTAATAGACCTTATATTTTGTAAAGACAGATTTTGTTTTGCATGGTAGCAAATTCAGGGCTGCGGAGTCGGAGTCGGAGTCGGAGTCGGAGTCGGAGTCGGAGTCGGAGTCGGAGTCGGAGTCGGAGTCGGAGTCGGAGTCGGTCGGAGTCGGCAGTTCTGGCCGGAGTTGGAGTCGGAGTCGCTAAAATCTTACCGACTCCGACTCCGGCCCGGAGTCTGAGTCACCTTTTTGTCAATTGGCATTACTTTGGTCGGATTTTGTCAGGCCGGAGTCGGAGTCGGAGAGTCAAATCGCTGTTAAGACCATTAACAAGGGACTCATTTCGGGTTCTTCACTGATCGCAAGTTTACATTGCAATATACGCCAGCCAGGAACAGCAAATACAGTGTGATTTGTCATTTTTAGGCGAGCCACAAACGGAGGCTTACAGCTTGAATTGTGTCCTGTCCGTTGTTGACCGGTGGCGGTGGAAACCGGGCTTTATTCATGCAAAATACCATCACTACTATTCTGTTTTACTATACCCAGATGTTATAACTCCCGTCTTAACCTCCTACCAGTCTTAGCTCTTGATTTTGTCTCTCCACGACGCATACACATTTCAAAGTATCCTTACAGGAAGCAAAAACTTATCTGCTTCTGATCAATAAAGCTATTTTACTGGTCCAAGGATTTTTTTTTACCACCGACATTCATCTGTGCTGTGATCTTTTGTTACTAATGTCATTTGCGGCTGTGTCATTTGATGTGCATCAGAAGTTCCACAGGGCCCACCGATATATCAATTTGCTACAGTTGTATCACATCCATCGACATAATGGACAATTATCGACCCGGCCTCGTTATGTAAATTTTAAATCGTTGTGAGCCGTATCTGCTGCAGCACTGTCTGTGACAGGCTGGTCAGCGCGACGTTCCATGGGATGGGGAGCGGGGGGAGCGGGGGGAGCGGGGGGAACGGGGGGAGCGGGGGGAGCGGGGGGAGCGGGGGGAGCGGGAGGAGCGGGGGGAGCGGGGGGAGCGGGGGGAGGAGGGGGGGGGGGGGGGGGAGCGAAGGAGCGGGGGGGGGGGAGCGGGAGAAGTGGGGGAAGTGGGGGAAGCGGGAGAAGCGGGGGAGCGGGAGGAGCGGGGGTCCGATGACGCCGCCACGGGTCCATCAACTGATCCGGCGCCCGTCGAAGGAAGGGCGCCTGCCGGCATTCCAGGTGCCCTACTACGCGGCCCAGAGGCGCCCTGTTGGGCCTGATGCCGGCGCCTGGCCTGAGGGCGGAACCTGGCCTGATGGCGGCACCTGGTCTGAGGGTGCCATCTAGTCTGAGGGCGACACCTGGTCTGAGGATGACATCTAGTCTGAAGGCGGCATCTGGTCTGAGGGCGGCATCTGGTCTGAGGGCGGCACTTGGCCTGAGGGCGGCACCTGACCTGAGGGTGGCACCTGATCTGAGGGCGGTACCTGCCTCCCCCTAAATACGCACCTGGGGCTGGCCCCGAACCCCTGGCTGCCCCCCCCCCCCAAACCCCCAACCCCTCGCCGACCCCCCCCCCCCCCCCCCACTCAAAGTTGTTTGGCGACGCCACTGCCTCCAAAGGGACCCTCCGATACACATCTGAAGGCGTCCTCCCACATACCTCCAAGGGTGCCCTCCGATACACATGTGAAGGTGCCCTCCCACACACCTTCAAAGGCACCCTCCGATACATTTCCGAGGGCGCCTTCCCACATACCTCCAAAGGCGTTCTCCGATGCACCTCTGAAGGCGCCATCCCACATAGCTCCAAAGGTGACCTCCGATACACCTTTGAAAGCGCCCTCCCACATACCTACAAGGGTGCCCTCCGATACACATATGAAGGCGCCCTCCCACATACCTCCGAAGGCGCCCTACGATACATCTCCGAGGGCGCTCTCCCAAATAGCTCCACTCACAGAGGCGCCATCTGTGAGACCAGAGGCGCCCCCGCCTCACATTCAGCGAAGGGCGTCTTTGGAGGTATGTAGGGAGGGCGCCCTCGGGCCTCGGATAGATGTATCTGAGGGTGTTTTTTGACTATGTGGGATGGCGCCTTCAGAGGTGTATCGGAGGGCGCCTTCGGAAATGTATTGGAGGACGCCTCCGAAAGTGTATTCGAGGGATACTTTGAAAGTATATGAGAGGGCGCCATTGGATATGTAGCGGAGGGCGCTTTTGTAGCCTGTATGTATGTGTGAGGACGCCTTCAAAGGTGCATCGGTGGGCGCCTTTGGTGGTATGTAGGAGGACGCCTTCAGATTTGTATCGGAGGGCACCTTTGGAGGTATATGGGAGGGCGCCTTTGGATGTATGTTTGAGGGCGCCTTCAGAGGTGTATCAAAGAGCGCCTTTGAAGGCATGTGGGAAAGCGTTTTCAGAGGTGAATTGGAGGTCGGCTTTGGAGCTATGTGGGAGGGCGCCTTCAGAGGTATATGTGAGAGCACCTCTGGTAGTATTTGGGAGGGCGCTTTGAAGGTATGTGGGAGGGCGCCTTTGGAAGTATTTGGGAGGGCGCTTTGAAAGTATGTGGGAGGGCGCCTTTAGAGGTATGTGGGAGGGCGCCTTTAGGGATGTATCGGAGCGCGCCTTACATTCAGTGTAACGCGCCTCATATGCAGTCGAAGCGCGCCTCACATTCAGCGAAGGGCGCCGTCTGCACCCTTCGCTGAATGTGAGGCGCATTTCATGAACCGGCGCCTTCGGTACGCCGCGCCCAAGGGCGCCGCGCCCAAGGGGGGAGGGGACATGATGCAGTGCCTCCCCCCTAAATGGACGCCCCTGTATTATTAAATACGCCCCTGTATGTACATACTTACCTATTTATTACCGGTCTTGCTGCTTCGATGACTCGCTTGACCTTTTCTTCATTCTTGTCCCCTGCATCACCATCGAGATAGCCATAGCTCAAATACAACATGGTTTGTCTTGTTGATACGTCCAACTGCATATGGTAAAACAAGCTTACCAAGCTCTGCTGGAATATCCGTGATGTCAGTGGCATCACTAAATAGTAAATGTCCACTTATCAGCACCGATCGGTAATATGCGATACCACACACGATTTCCAAAACGTGAAATGATGTGCCAACATTGTGCATACTTCATAAGGTTGTACAAATGAGCTCTTCGATACAGGGGCGCTCGCCGCCCTGGCCTTTGGGGAGGGGGCAACTTGGCAAATGGGCCCTCGGTTGGTCTGAAAGGGCCCTCGGTCGGTGCGAGGGCCCTACGCTGATTTGAAAGGGCATTTTTACACATTAAGCTTGGTTTTTAAACTGTTTAGGGCTTTTCAACCCTATATGGCTTATGTCGGTCTGAAAGCGGCCTTCAGACGGTCTAAGAGGGTATTTTCAGGCATTGGGTATTCCAAGACAGATCGACAGGGCCACAACGCACTGCATTTTAGGTGTCGATGAAAATCCGTTGTCATTGGTATTACAGGGACGTAGGAACGTCACGAAAAGTGTGTGTGGGGGGGGGGGGGCAGTGAAACTTTGATCTCGTATTGATAAAAAACTATGCAATATTTCTTTGCAGATTCGGGCTCTTCCAGTCTTGGCGAACCTTTTGCCATGCAAAAATCACTGACCAAAATACAATATTTGATTTTAAAAAAACGGAAGTGCCCCCCCCCCCTGTTTCTACGCCTATGTGGGTATATGAGGCACTGAATCACATTGTGGCAAGTTCCAGCTCCCCTGATGGAACAGTTACTGAGTTATCGCCACCGGCATTTACGTGAGGTCACAATACCATTCTTTCTTTTAAGCCAAAACGCTGTCACCGATTAACCTTCGCCCTGGTGTGGGTCATTTTGACTATCCCTTAGGTTTTTCGGGAATAACGAGAAAACGGCGGCGTACAGCGCCACCAAAATTAGCATAGGTCTTCGGGCATCAATTATCCACATATTGTGTATTTTTGTTTACCTTGGGTCATCTCAGGTCTGGCCATCAGGTCACGTCGAGTGATCTTACCTCCAAAAATAGTTGCGGTCGTGCCAAAGTCACTGGGTTGATCAAACGATTTGAAACTCACAGAAGTTAATCAGAGCATAGATATCGACAATTCTTTTAACTCGGATATTTTATATCGGTGACTAAGGAGCAGGTCAATTTCGTGGCCTACCCATTACAAGTCAATGGGAATATATAAAAATGCTTTCTATTCAGATGCTATGCAATACCTAGATCAGGGCAATTCTAGCAGAATCATGTCCTTTTAGCTCACTCTTGACCCAGGTGCAACTGTTGCTCAGTGACCTATGCAAAGTCAGCTGAGGACATCTGAGGTCACTGGCACTTGTTTGCCAATGACTTTTTAATATAGAGACGAATAATGAATATAATGAATATATAATGAATATAGAGACGTGCAACTCGCATTACTGTGTTTGTCTTGCTGAGCAGCTGCGTCTCCTCATATGCAAATTACCTACTGGGTCCACAAATGACCCAGACCTGAGGTCACATTTTGAACTTGACCCAAACCGTTCATCGTGAATACGGTTCGAAGTGCCTCGACGAGACAAACACGATGGCGTTGAAATTATTGCCCCACCTTCATTAGGTAAAACATTGTGCACGAAAAACTTCTTGGAAGAAAATGACAGCATGACATTTGGTGACTTCTGAAGCCTAAACTGTTAACACGAGCTAAACAATTTGTTTGCGTTTCTTCCTAGCTATCACAGTGCCATATTTGGAGTTTCCTGAGCTAAGTCCTAAAGTTGGAAAAATTCACTTTTGATGACCTCCGGTGGCCTCAATTTTGACCTGAGCCAAAACATGACCGAAGTGTTTTCGATTGGGCCCTCAGCGTCTTTAAAAGGAACGCTGGTTTACCTGAAAGGGTCCTTGCCCAGCCTGAGAGGGCGTTGCTATGCCTGATGGGTCGTTATCAGGCGTCTAAGAGCCTTATGACGGTCTGTGAGTCCATTTCTAGGCTTAAAAGAGCCCTCGGTCGCCCTGCAAGGGCCGTCAAGCGGCGACAGGGACTTTTGCTGGTTTGAGATGGTATTTTTTTTTCAGAGAGCCCACTCTGAACTCCATTGAGCCCATCTGACCTCCATATAGGTCCCGCCCTGACCTCTAGAGGGCCCACTCTGACCTCCCGCCCACTCTGACCTCCACAGTGCCACCTCTGGCTTCCAGAGGGCCCCATGTGGCCTCCAGGGAGCCCTCACTGACCTCAGGAGGCCCACTCCTGCCTCTAGAGGGCCCACTCTGACATCCATAGGGCCCATCTGGCCTCCATAGGGCCCGCTGCGACCTCCAGAGGGCCCACTCTGACCTCCAGAGGACCCATTCTGGCTCCAGAGGGCCCTCTGGCTTCCAGAGGGCCACTCTGGATACTAGTGGACCTGCTCTGGCTTCCTGGGGCCCACTCTGACCTTCAGATGGCCCACTCTGACCTTCAGAGGGCGCTCTCCGGATTCCACCTCCAGAGGGTTCACTCCTGCCTCCATAAGACCAACTCTGACCCCACCCCCAGAGGGCCCATCCAGCTTCCAAAGGGCCACATGTGGCCTCCATAGGGCCTACTCTGACCTCCAGATGGCACACTCCGGCCTCTACCTCCAGAGGGCCTACTGTTGCCTCCACCTCTAGTGGAGCCCTCGGCAGCCTCCAGAGGCCCAATTCTGACCTCCAGAAGGCCCCTGGCTTCCAAAGGGCCCAATATGTCCTCCAAAGGGTCCACTCTGGCTTCCAAAGGGCGCACTTCTGCCTCCAGAGCGCCAACCCTGACCTCCAGTGGACCCTATCTGGCTTCCAGAGAGCCCACTCTGACAGAGGGAGGCCCATGCTGACCTGTGAGGGCCCACTTTGGCTTTCAGAGGGCCCTTTTGGCCTTCAGAATGCCCCTTGGCGTTCAGAGGGCTCCTTTGGCTTTCATAGGGCCCTCTACGACCTCCAGATGGCCCTCTCCGGCATCCAGAGGGCTCACTCTGGCTTTCAGAGGGCCCTTCTGGCTTCACGACGGCCATTCTCGCTTTCAGAGGGCCCATTCTTACCTCCAGAGGATCCACTCCAGCCTCCAGAGGGCCCCATGTGGCCTTCACCTCCAGAAGGCCCACTCCTGCCTCCAGATGGCTAACTCTGGCCTCCAGAGGGCCCCATGTGGCCTCCACCTCCAGAGGGCCCACTCCTGCCTCCAGAGGGCTAACTCTGACATCCAGAGGGCCCCCTGACCTCCAGAGAGCCCCCTGCCTTCTAGAGGGCCCACTCTGTCCTCCAGAGGACCCACTCTGCCCTCCAGAGGACCCACTCATATGTTTGGTTTTAATATGAATATTTACGTTTTGTTGTACACTCCTCCCGAGCGAGCCTGAAAGTGTGTTTCTATTTTCTAATGCATTCTACTAAACGACAAATCATACGGGAGGTAGAGCCCAGATCATCATATTCTTAAAATAAGAGCCCAGTAACCTCAGAGGCGTGGTTACGTACTGTCAGTGTAGCCATCGTCTCTAGGCAGCAGCGTTTGATCCCCCACGCACGCACGCACGCACGCACGCACGCACGCACGCACGCACGCACGCACGCACGCACGCACGCACGCACACACGCACACACACACACACACACACACACACACACACACACACACACACACACACACACACACACACACACACACACAGCGTGCGGCGCCACCTAAGTTACAGGGGCACTGCGCTGCCCATGAAGTGTTGGATTTATCTGTGTAGCGTGGTTTGTAAACATGGCTTATCAACCTGCATCGGAGACGTTTTTCTCGACGCTTTTTCTCCACGAAGATGGACTATGCCGTCAGATCATAGTCGCCGGCAACGCTGCAAAAACCCGCACCGTGGCCTATCACTAGAAACAGAGAAACGGCTATACAATTATACCAGACCCGCCGATACGTATCGCCATTTCGTAAGCCGAAAATCCGTCCGGGCACGGAAGCGGCGCCTGGGAGCGGACTGCACGGGAACCGGGCCGGTGCCGGGGCCGGGGCCGGTGCCGGGGCCGGGGCCGGGGCTGCCGCCCCACATCTATTCACTTCCAGCAGCGAGCGACGTCCTCGTATCACTATCCTGCCCAAGGATCGTCCGATCACAATTATCGCTGGTCTGATGCGCGCGCGGCGGCCGCGGGCGCTGTCTGACGTTTGTGACATGCGATTTGTGGCCGGCCGGTATCACCCATCTCGACCCGTGGTCAGCGCTATCCATAGTGGCTATCGGGGCTGTCGATCCGCTCGGCAGTCTCTCCATCATGTGTGCTCCACGTCCGGACCGCCTCGCCCTGCCCCGGACGGTCCCGCCGCCCCGCCGCCGCGGTCGCCGCGCGCGACGCGTGACAAAAGGGCCCA
The DNA here is from genome assembly GCA_036785665.1 of Chirona hameri. NCBI lineage: Eukaryota > Metazoa > Arthropoda > Thecostraca > Balanomorpha > Balanidae > Chirona > Chirona hameri. The sequence goes on along the minus strand of JAXIVJ010011540.1, from coordinate 15,898 downwards.
CCGGCCACCATCATATTCCGCCGCCGCCAGACTCGGCGATGCCTCGCAGGATGTTGCATGGCTGCATCGCCTCGTGGGATGCTGCATCGTCGCTAGATCTACATTCCCCGCGCCGCGCCACATTTGCCACACAGCAGCAGCAGGCGCGGCGAACCCGATGCCCCAGCTGCGCCACGAATGTCGTCTGACTGGACACATGTAGCGGACGCCGGCGGCGCGATTCTATCAGGTACGGGGTGATTTTACTTGGCTATTAATGCCGCGCGCCGGCAGCCCGCTGTGCCAGCCCGCGAGCCATGCCTGGCGCGGCCGCAGCGCAGCTCGCGTGCAGCCCCCAGCTCGCTGCGCCCGCCTACCGCAGTCGTCGGCGACAGACGCTATCTCCCCGTACCTCGAGTGACGAGATGAACTGGTAAGTGATAGCGGCGGTGGGTGATAACTCTGCCCCCGGACCACCGGACCACCGGACCACCGGACCACCGGACCACCGGACCACCGGACCACCGGACCACCGGACCACCGGACCACCGGACCACCGGACCACCGGACCACCGGACCACCGGACCACCGGACCACCGGACCACCGGACCACCGGACCACCGGACCACCGGACCACCGGACCACCGGACCACCGGACCACCGGACCACCGGACCACCGGACCACCGGACCACCGGACCACCGGACCACCGGACCACCGGACCACCGGACCACCGGACCACCGGACCACCGGACCACCGGACCGCCGGACCACCGGACCACCGGACCACCGCTGTGGTGCAGCCGAGTCACAGCTCTGGTAATGAGCCCGGCCAGTTCTTTTACGGCACCGAAGCTGAAAATAATAAGGTGCCGGCCGGGCAGATGGGCGATGGCGAGATAAATATAACGATGGCGGTCGCCGGTGGGCGACGCGCGCTATCGCTGGCCATCGGATGCCGGCCGCCGCCTGGTCTGTCAATGTCACCTGGCCTGGCAGCGCGGCGGCAGGACACTGGCCGGCCGGGCAGACGAGGTCGCTGCAGGACGAGGTCACGACAGATCGGACGAGGTCACTGCAGGACGAGGTCACTGCAGGACGAAGTCACGACAGGTCGGACGAGGTCACTGCAGTACGAAGTTACCGCAGGACGAGGTCACTGCAGTACGAAGTTACCGCAGGACGAGGTCACTGCAGTACGAAGTTACCGCAGGACGAGGTCACTGCAGGACGAGGTCACTGCAGGACGAGGTCACTGCAGGACGAAGTCACGACAGGTCGGACGAGGTCACTGCAGTACGAAGTTACCGCAGGACGAGGTCACTGCAGTACGAAGTTACCGCAGGACGAGGTCGCTGCAGGACGAGGTCACGACAGATCGGACGAGGTCACTGCAGGACGAAGTCACGACAGGTCGGACGAGGTCGCTGCAGGACGAGGCCATTGCAGGACGGGGTCACTGCAGGTCAGACGAGGTCGCTGCAGGGCGGGTCGCTGCAGGACGAGGTGACGAAAGATCGGACGAGGTCGCTGAAGGGCGAGTCGCTGCAGGACGAGGTGACGAAAGATCGGACGAGGTCGCTGCAGGGCGGTTCGCTGCAGGACGAGGTGACGAAAGATCGGACGAGGTCGCTGCAGGGCGGGTCACTGCAGGACGAGGTGACGAAAGATCGGACGAGGTCGCTGCAGGGTGGGTCGCTGCAGGACGAGGTGACGAAAGATCGGACGAGGTCGCTGCAGGGCGGGTCGCTGCAAGACGAGGTGACGAAAGATCGGACGAGGTCACTGCAGTACGAAGTTACCGCAGGACGAGGTGACGAAAGATCGGACGAGGTCGCTGCAGGGCGGGTCGCTGCAAGACGAGGTCACGACAGATCGGACGAGGTCACGGCAGGACGAAGTTACCGCAGGACGAGGTCACTGCAGGACGAAGTTACCGCAGGACGAGGTCACTGCAGTACGAAGTTACCGCAGGACGAGGTCACTGCAGGACGAGGTCACTGCTGGACGAAGTTACCGCAGGACGAGGTCACTGCAGGACGAGGTCACGACAAGTGGGACGAGGTCGCTGCAGGACGAGGTCATTGCAGGACGGCGTCACTGCAGGTCAGACGAAGTCAGACTGGAGTTCAGACTAAGCCACTGCAAGTCAGACGAGGTCACCGCCGCGCGGAACAGATGAGATCACTGCAGGTCAGATGAGGACTAGGACTGGGAAGACACAGTGGTCTCTGGAGCCGGGACCGGGACCGGGACCGGGACGGCGTTGACGGTTGGGAGAGCCGTGGCCGGCCACATCAATGCGACGCCAGGCCCAGTCAAAACATCGTTAAGCCTCGTGAGCCGGTCGTCACACGGGCTGCATTCCACGCGCCGGACGGTCTGCGGCGGACGGACCGAGCCGGCCGAGCGCACGGTCCGGCGCCGTGTTGTCACGCTGTCACGCTGTCACGCTGTCACGCTGTCACGCTGTCACGCTGTCACGCTGTCACGCTGTCACGCTGTCAGGCTGTCACGCTGTCCCACTGCCCCACTGTCACGCTGTCACGCTGTCACGCTGTCCCACTGCCCCACTGTCCCGCTGTCACGCTGTCACGCTGTCACGCTGTCACGCTGTCATGCTATCATGCTGTCATGCTGTCATGCTGTCCGTTGACCGTTGACCGTTGACCGTTGACCGTTGACCGTTGACCGTTGACCGTTGACCGTTGACCGTTGACCGTTGACCGTTGACCGTTGATCGTTGACCGTTGATCGCTATCTGCTGTCCAGCTGTCCTGGTCCTGGTACAGCTGTCTTGGTATTGCTGTCTGACCATCACAGCAGAGAAATACTGGAGGGTCGCCCAGTCGTCAGGAAGAGGGTAGGACCAGCGGCGACAGGAAGCGGGTAGGACCAGCGGCGACAGGAAGAGGGTAGGACCAGCGGCGACAGGAAGCGGGTAGGACCAGCGGCGACAGGAAGCGGGTAGGACCAGCGGCGACAGGAAGCGGGTAGGACCAGCGGCGACAGGTCAGGGTAGGACCAGCGGCGACAGGAAGCGGGTAGGACCAGCGGCGACAGGAAGCGGGTAGGACCAGCGGCGACAGGTCAGGGTTACAACTGAGGAAGGAGCAATCTGGTGTTTGGATATACCGGAAATTCAGCCGGACGACTGATAGGTGTCGCTTCAAGCGAGGATCACCGGCCGTCCTGGATCGGCTCGAGTCGGGGCGTGTCGGGCCGCTCGACCCTGCTCTGAGGGGCCGCCCGACCCTGCTCTGAGGGGCCGCCCGACCCTGCCTGACCCTGCCCGCCGTCCTGTGCCGCCCGCCGGACGAGTCGCCACGCAACCCGACATCGAGAGAGCATTCCTAGGCACGCAATGCCGTGTACAGGCCTCGCAGGCCTCGCAGGCGGAGGCTCAAGGCTTTGCATGGAGGCTAATCAAAATGAAAAATGCGCTGTGCCCATTTGTCATTGGCAATTCAAATTTTTGGGTGCAGTTTCCATGCAGATTTGTCTGTGGTGAGCGTGTTCTGCGTTCATTGGCTCACTCGCGACAGCGAAGGGTGTGCATTTGCATTTTCCAAGATCGCACATACCAATTGACACTTGCGTTGGACAGTCCACTCATCACCGCCAACACGGCTGGCGCGAACAACGTGACATATTAAATACCATAATGGCATATTTTGTACAGCTCGAAACATGGTGAAAGCGGCTAGTCCAGTTTTTGTGGTAGATCGTGGTCGGTGCTGTGGGTATTTTTGATACCGGAGCACAACCATGTACGAAGGTCTGTTCATAATTAATGATCGCAGCGGAGGATAACATGACATAAGTGTCGGCCATCTTTTCCATTCATTTCAACCCGAGGACTTATGCTGACAGATGACAAGCTTGCTTATCACGCTTAGGTTGTAGCGGTATAAACATTAAACATGCCGGCAAATGCGGCATTTGGGCACATGAAGCGGTGCAGCGAGGGAACTGTCCCCCTTGTCCCATATCCCAGCCCGAGGCATGGATAAATCATCACAAAATGTATCCGTGATTGCGGCGAGTTTTAAGTTTGTCACGAAAAACAACGCACACCGGGCATTTATTTTGGAAAGCCCTCCGAATACAGGCCAGACAGCCAATAATTTTATTTTATTTCGTGTCATGAATTAAAAGCTTCTGAGAATTGTCGTTCAAGTTTGTCTCTTTCTTTTCAGGTCTGTGCCGCCACTGCCCGCATCTTCGGTGACGCTTCGGTGGAGGTCGGAGCCCCACTCCCGTCCGACCGACTGCCGTGACAAAGCCATCTGTCTCCTCACACAGCGCACCGCCCGCTCCTGAGCCCCGCTCCTGAGTGACGGCTGACTGTACAGTCATGTGCACCGGCCTGTCAACCGCCTCCGCCTCCGCCTCCGCCTCCGCCTCCGCCTCCGCCTCCGCCTCCGCCTCCGCCTCCGCCTCCGCCTCCGCCTCCGCCTCCGCCTCCGCATCCGCCGGAGACCGGGAGCAGCGGTCTCTGTTTCGGTCAGACCGGGCCTCCTCTGTTCCGGTGTCGCTCCCGCCTCTCCCGCCTCTCCCGCCACCTCCGCAGCTCTGAAATACGACTGGCCCCGTGTCGAGCCGCGCACAAAACCCCCTAATCGAACCATCATTCGAGCGGTGCCGCCTCCGGTGGCGCCACAATCCGCCACATTGTGTCCCACAGCCGGCTGATTAAAATAGCCACGCCGTTTTTGTGTCGATAAATTCCCGGGATATTGGAGAGTGTGAGCTATTCAACTACAAGTGACACTTAGCTATAAAGTATGAAACTGGGAGAGTGAAGAATGACGAATGCGGCCGCAGATAAAGGGCACATAAATTGTAAAACAGACTGCCGGGTAATAGAAATATGACAAATGGCCGGCGGGGGGTGAAATTGCTTCATAACTATTAATTTTTACTTCCCATTAAGCTATCAAAGCTCCTTGCAGAAAACCACGCCGTGCATTGTACTGCCGTACTCACATTCAGACCGACTAAAATACAGCCTTAATTAATAGTCAATTGTTAATGCCAGTGATAAAAGGCTGGTATTTACGAGCATCTTAGCGTGTATGACCGGGTGTCCATGTCGGCCGGAGCTCCAGGCTCAACTGGGGCCGGCCTCGGCGGCTCGCCTCGCTCGTATATATATACACACACTCACTCACTTCATACCTTCTGCACTCTGCAACCTTTTCAAATAACTCCCCGCTCGGCGTTATTGCATGAAGAGACCGCGGAGATGCAAACGGTAACCGGCGGAGATGCAAACGGTAACCCATGGAGTGTAAGCGGTAACAGACAGGATGTGAACGGCGATCAACGGGCTGTAAATAGTAACCCATATAGCATGTTCTTATTCCTTTCTTGATTTGTCTGAATACTAGAATGGATGAATATTTAGGGTCAGATTCTTTCGCTAAGGAGAGCTTGTTGCATGGACCCTGACCCCAGCTATACGATAGTGAAATACCAATTAATCAGCAGAATTTAATAGCGAAAGTTTTACGTGCTAGGAGGTTGGAATACGATCCGCCCAACTTCTGATTTCATCTGACCTGTTTGCAGCCGCTGCTGCCGACCACAGGCCATTCTGGTCAGGAGTGAATAACGAGCGCCAAAGCGATTTGAACCAACTTTGCCCGGGTGGGCGAGTTCCTGCAGCCCTTTAGTCTACCGACTCATTTGCGCGGGACGACGGTGTTCAGGATATATTTAATGTTCTGTGGGACAGTGACACCGTTTGGGAAGGAGCTTTAATATCGATCTCAATGGTGTTCAGGAGCTCACCCGCGTTTGAAACATGTTTTTTACGCATTTACTCAGGCTATCTGGCGAACTTGCTACCCCCCCCCCCCAAGACAAATGTGCGAAACTGCAGTAGTACTCGTGTCCCCCCCCCCATTTTCTGATTTTAATATTACGCCTGTGGGCGTTGCATGGAAATAATCGATTTCAGAATTCCTCTGTCCCCCCCCCCCAAACTTTTGGAAAGTGGCGGCGCCCTTGGTAGTACTCTCCCAACATCACTGTTCGGTTGAAGGGTAGCGTTCAGACTCAGTAGCTAAGCCCCCCCCCCCCCCCTCCTCCCCACCGCCCTGGCTGCCGACAGTGACCGTCCGCCTCCGCCTGGCTGCCGACAGTGACCGTCCGCCTCCGCCTGGCTGCCGACAGTGACCGTCCTCCTCCGCCTGGCTGCCGACAGTGACCGTCCGCCTCCGCCTGGCTGCCGACAGTGACCGTCCGCCTACGCCTGGCTGCCGACAGTGACCGTCCGCCTCCGCCTGGCTGCCGACAGTAACCGTCCGCCTCCGCCTGGCTGCCGACAGTGACCGTCCGCCTCCGCCTGGCTGCCGACAGTGACCGTCCGCCTCCGCCTGGCTGCCGACAGTGACCGTCCGCCTCCGCCTGGCTGCCGACAGTGACCGTCCTCCTCCGCCTGGCTGCCGACAGTGACCGTCCTCCTCCGCCGGGCTGCCACAGCCCCGGTTGAGTGCAGTTTTTTTACGTGCGGCGACCCGCGGCGAGAGCCGTGAATGGCACCGCATGTGACGTCACGGGGCACACAGGGAACGTCTGAACGACGGCCACTGCACGTGACGGACACGGGGCACAGGGAACGTCTGAACGACGACTGGAGAGCACCAGCCGCTATCCTACGGTCACGGGCAGACATACAGTGGATGAGACACGGCAGACAGGGGCTGGCAGAGACATACATACAGTGAACAGCAAACACGGGCAGCAGTGGCGGTGGATAAGGGGGAGCTGCCCCCCCCCCTACACACACTCAAGATGTTTGGGGGGGAGGGGGCAAACATGATTTTGCCCGCCCATACATTTGTAAGAGAACTTGGTTCGATATTTTGTTTACCAAAACAATGACCCAGGGCCCCGATGTGCCTCCCAGCCAGTCTGAGGGGCCTGCTAAGGCCGACAGAAGGCCCGCAGTCGGCCTGAGGGGGACCTCAGAAGGCCTTAGACTTCAACATGGGCCTGTCCGGCGTTTTTTTCCGACCATTTAGGGGCCCTGCAAAATAGAGTGGCCTAAATCCGAGGAGATACCATTTCGCGGGGGAAAAATGGGGGGCCCTTTGGCCGTGAGAGGGGGCTCTTTGGCCGAGGGGGCCCCTGGGTTTCTTTGCCCCCATCCGAAAATACGATCCGCCGCCATTGAGTCGGACAGACAAAGGCGGACAAAGGCTCCAGACAGCAGAGGACAGACACAGAAATGGCAGACAATGACTGGCAGACACAAACGCAGGCAGACGCCAGACAATGGTCACCAGACGCAGGCAGAAGACAGGCACGGACTCAGAACAGGCTGAAAGACAGTCACGGACGCAGAACAGGCTGAAAGACAGTCACGGACACAGAACAGGCTGAAAGACAGTCACGGACGCAGAACAGGCAGAAGACAGGCACGGACACAGAACAGGCTGAAAGACAGTCACGGACGCAGAACAGGCTGAAAGACAGTCACGGACACAGAACAGGCTGAAAGACAGTCACGGACGCAGAACAGGCTGAAAGACAGTCACGGACGCAGAACAGGCTGAAAGACAGTCACGGACACAGAACAGGCTGAAAGACAGTCACGGACGCAGAACAGGCTGAAAGACAGAGCAAACCTGTGGACAGGTGGCGTACTGCTGGGTCGTGAAAATAGGGACTTTATCAGAAACCAGCTCGGCAGCTGAGACGGCTGAAGACAGCTGAAGCCGGGAAGCATTTCTTTCTTTCTCGAATATTCGAGACACTGATAAAGCGCATGTTTGCAGGGCCGGGCAGATGGCGGCTCTGCAGGACAGGGGGCGGCCGCCTGCAGACTTCAGTCGGGGTATATTTACCGGCGGTGACTGATGGTGCAGCGGTAACACAGTGACACCCAGGTCGACCCGGTCGCTCGCTGCTCCGCGTTACGGCCGCTGACGGACTGAGCTCGACGTTATCTCGATCAACCAGAATGTGCAGTGTGAATCGATACATGCGTGATTTCGATTATCGCGAGAGAAAAAAAACACTCCGGGATAGAAATAGGTTAAAAGATCGGCTTGAATAATAACTGCGCTATGCTGATTTTTATTCGTGAGAGATTTATAATAGACTAAAACTAAAAAGCTAGAACAGACGTGTCCTGAGTGGAGAATTGACAGTTTTCCTGAATGGATTCATTTTATGCCGCCGTCATGCTGCTGTCTATGTTACACTGATATGCTGACGGGACCACACACCGGCCAACTGGAAGGTGTCTGGTGCCAGAGCGCCCCTGTCAATAAGGAAGGTATGCTGGATTTACTGACGGCTGTGCACTGCATACCTGTTCACCTGTTCTGCAGACATGTTCTGAGCAGTGAGCACGCGTTTGTGACATTCATAAATCAGTCAACACGTCCACGGTGTAAATACTGAGCCAATCCGGCTCGATCGGTACAGCGGGAATCCATTTCGACATTTCTCTGCTCTGACCATGTAGCCCTGTTCAGTAGTCATCCGAACCCTCACTAGCCCTCACACAGAAGCCCAGGAAGCCGATGGAAGCCGGTGGTGGCTCCCGTTGGCATCAGGGCCGGCCGGCCAGCGGGGCAGCTGTCGGCATTCTGTCCGAGTGCAGCAGTGGCGACGCTGACGAATTGCAGACAGCACGGCCCAGCCGTGGCGGCTGGGCCGTGCACCTATCGACAGCCGTCCAACCCGGCCGTCGGCCATCCACCCGTCCGCCCTGGACGAGGACACGGCCGGCCCGACAGCCGGTCCGCCCCACCGCCTGGCGCCGAGTCGCCTCGTGAGACAGCACCCTGCAACCCGGCTCGTCGAGCCGCTCGGCGCCGCTGTCCGCACCCGAGAGATGGAGCGGAGACGGCGACAAATCTGATGACGGTCGTGACGCCTCGCCGTAAATCCGTCGGGCGAGCGGCGACGCGCGACCTCCCGGCCACGATGGACATATCTAATGAGCGCGGCATTGATGGGGGTGTCGGGCGGCGGCCGACCGAGGCTGGCGCCGCCGCCGCCGCCGCCGCCGCCACGGGAGGCGCGTCGCAATAGCCGCGGCAGACGCGCCACTGCGCCGGGATAGGCGCAGGAGACGCGGCACTGCGCTGGGATAGCTCATAGCCGTCACTGCGCCGGGATAGCCGCAACTGCGCAGGGATGGCCGCCACTGGAGACGCCCCGACCTGGCATGTTCGGAGATGCAGACTGATGATGATGCAGGCAGCCACGACCGGCTGCGGTCAGAGCCCATGCAGACTTTATATGCGGTAACTAAACACTGAACATCCTTATCGAATGCCCGATGCCTGCTCTAGGTGCCCTTGGCGTTGTCGCCGTCTTTGTCCGAATGCTGGTTTTCGACCGGTATCGGCCCATTTCGTGCCGAGTCGAGGCTGGAGTCAGGGCGGAGGGCCCCACCCCTCATGCCCTCGACGAGCCGCCACGCCGTCACTGATGGGCTGAGCCCTTTTCGAGCTTCATAATGCATGCCCGCGAGCACGCAATGTTTGCAGTGAGCACCGCCCCCTGTGCCGGTGCCGGCCGGCAGCGCCCTCTGGAGCCGGTCGAGCTGCCGGGGCAGAGAGGCGCCCGCCGCCGCCGCCGGTCGCCACGGTGACGGCGCGGCAGGGTGGAGTGCAACCGATCGGCACGCCGGGAGGAGCCGCCGTGTTGCCGCCGACAAATTTGGCACCGGCCATCGCATCCGCCACTGATTGATCACTGAAGTCGCTCTTAAAGCCGTCAGCGGCGGCGGCAGCGGCAGCCGCCAACTCGGCCGTGCCGACCGTGCCGCCGAACCGCGGCCCGCCAACCACCGCATTAAGATATTACATGCCGGCGCCGCTGTCGGCCGCGTCCGCCGCGCATTAGAGAATCGTCATAAACTCTGATATCATGTAATCTGGACTGCAGATTGGTGTTAATGCGGCGTGCGCGGCGGACGCGGCGGTAGCACGGAAAGCTCCCGCCGAGCGTGACGACTGGACACGACGCGCCGACGCCGCACAACTCATCGACGCCGACGTTTATCATGCGCCGACACCGACCCCCGTCGGCACCAGCCGCAGCGCGATCACCACGCCGCCGCCGCCGCCGCAGCTAATTGATGCGTTTAGCGGGGCGGCATGTGGCAGAGACGTCCCGTCGCGCCCCGCGGCAGCAGTAGAGATCACCAGACGGCGGGGAGCGACCCACCCGGTCGGTGCTGCCGCCGCCCGTCGGATCGCACGGCCGGCCAGCTATATAACATATCAGCGTGTCAGCGCCGCGCAGCCATAAAGCGCGCTGACGGACGATCGCAGCCGGATAACCGGCCGGCCGGATTTGTTGACTTTCAATGCGGGCGCGCGCCGTCCGGCCGAGATGCGTATCGGCGATCGCCGCCGATCGTATCCGACACGTTATAGATCGGCCGGGCACCAACGGTAGCCGGCGCAGCCCGGTGACACCGCACCGGCCATTGTGCCGCCGCACGCCGACGAAAAACCAATACCAGAAAAAGACATTTGAAAAATGCCCGTTGATGGGAATCACATTCATTTTCCAGCCATTGTATGCAAAGAGTGGCAACCGGCGTCCTGTTGAAAGGTAGCTACATGCCCCCCGCGCGCCGCGACACAACAAATGAATTACTCAGCTGTGCGCGGCCGGTGCGGCGCGGTGCGGCGTGATGCGGCGTGATGCGGCGGCGGCGGCGCACCGCCCCCCGCCCTGCACGCCCGACAACGCAGCACGTGCTCCGCCGCCGCGGGACGTCCGGCAAAAAGACATTGCCGACTGGCGTCCCGCTGAAGACAGGAGAGCGGGCAGGTGGGAGGGATGTCCAGAGAGGTGGGAGGGATGTCCAGGGGGAGGTGGGAGCGGTGTCCGAAAGCAGGTGGGAGGGATCTCCAAGGGGGGTGGAAGGGATCTCTAGGGGGAGGAGGGGAGAGCTGTCCTGGGGAGGTGCGAGGGGTGTTCAGGGGGAGGTAGGAGGGATGTCCAGGGGAAGGTGGGAGGGACGTCCAGGGGAGGTGGGAAGGATGTCCACCAATCAGGGAAGGTGAGAGAGATGTCTAAGTGGGAGGTGGGAGGGAGGTCCGGGGGAGATGTTCAGGGGCTGATGGCAGAGATGTCCATGGGGATTGGGGAAGGTGGGAGGGTGGGGAGGATATCAAGAGGAGGTGAGAGGGATGTCCAGGGGAGGCGAGAGGGATGTCCAGGGGAGGTGGGAGGGATGTCCAGGGGAGGTATGAGGGATGTCCAGGGGAGGTGGGAGGGATGTCCAGGGGAGGTGAGAGGGATGTCCAGGGGAGGTGAGAGGGATGTCCAGGGGAGGTGAGAGGGATGTCCAGGGGAGGTGGGAGGGATGTCCAGGGGAGGTATGAGGGATGTCCAGGGGAGGTGAGAGGGATGTCCAGGGGAGGTGAGAGGGATGTCCAGGGGAGGTGGGAGAGATGTTCAGGGGAGGTGGGAGGGATGTCCAGGGGAGGTGGGAGGGATGTCCAGGGGAGGTGAGAGGGATGTCCAGGGGAGGTGAGAGGGATGTCCAGGGGAGGTGGGAGGGATGTCCAGGGGAGGTGGGAGGGATGTCCAGGGGAGGTGGGAGGGATGTCCAGGGGAGGTGAGAGGGATGTCCAGGGGAGGTGGGAGGGATGCTTAGGGAAGGATGAGAAGGATGTCCAGGGGAGGTGGGAAGGATGTCCAGGGAAGGTGGGAGGGATGTCCAGGGGAGGTGGGAGGGATGTCCAGGGGAGGTATGAGGGATGTCCAGGGAAGGTGGGAGGGATGCTTAGGGAAGGATGAGAAAGATGTCCAGGAGAGGTGGGAATGATGTCCAGGGGAGGTGGGAGGGATGTCCAGGGGAGGTGAGAGTGATGTCCAGGGGAGGTGAGAGGGATGTCCAGGGGATGTGGGAGGGATGTCCAGGGGAGGTGAGAGGGATGTCCAGGGGATGTGGGAGGGATGTCTAGGGGAGGTGATAGGGATGTCCAGGGGATGTGGGAGGGATGTCCAGGGGAGGTGGGAGAGATGTCCAGGAATGAGGTATGAGGGATGTCCAGGGGAGGTGGGAGGGATGTCCAGGGGAGGTGGGAGGGATGTCCAGGGGAGGTGGGAGGGATGCTTAGAGAAGGGTGAGAAGGTTGTTCAGGTAGAGGTGGGAGGGATGTCCAGGGGAGGTGAGAGGGATGTCCAGGGGAGGTGAGAGGGATATCCAGGGGAGGTGGGAGGGATGCCTAGGGAAGGGTGAGAGGGATGTCCAGGGGAGGTGGGAGGGATGTCCAGGGGAGGTGAGAGGGATGTCCAGGGGAGGTGGGAGGGATGCCTAGGGAAGGGTGAGAGGGATGTCCAGGGGAGGTGGGAGGGATGTCCAGGGGAGGTGAGAGGGATGTCCAGGGGAGGTGAGAGGGATGTCCAGGGGAGGTGAGAGGGATGTCCAGGGGAGGTGGGAGGGATTTCCAGGGGAGGTATGAGGGATGTCCAGGGGAGGTGGGAGGGATGCTTAGGGAAGGATGAGAAGGATATCCAGGGGAAGTGAGAGGGATGTCCAGGAGAGGTGGGAGGGACGTCCAGAGAGGTGGGAGAGATGTCCAGAGAGGTATGAGGGATGTCCAGGGGAGGTAGGAGGGATGCTTAGGGAAGGATGAGAAGAATATCCAGGGGAAGTGAGAGGGATGTCCAGGAGAGGTGGGAGGGACGTCCAGAGAGGTGGGAGAGATGTCCAGAGAGGTGGGAGGGATGTCCAGAGAGGTGGGAGGGATGTCCAGGAATGAGGTAGGAGGGACATTCACGGTGAGATATTCGGGCTTAACATAGATGGCAGTACAACATTGGATTAGAGGGCACAAGTTTGTGGAAAATGGCATCTAAATCATATCAAGCTGTGATACACACTCATATTACAAACAATGACCGGCAAACCTCCATAGCCATACATCCCATTCAAAAGCAAAAGCAAGCAAGGATAAACATTAAAAGTCGACTTCACATGCTATTAAGCATGAGAACCTCAATCAGCCCTCATCAGAGCTGCATTCACCTCTGTTCCCGACGTCTCACCCCCCGCAGCCCCCCCCCCCCCCGTTACACCGGTCTCTCTTCCCGCCCACACCCTGCAGCACCGCTCCGTCCTCCTCTTGTAAGCGATGGTTTATGACTCCCAGTGCTCTCACGGCTCGGCAATGAGAGCACCGCAGCCCGACCCGGGCCATGCAATGAGAGCACCGCAGCCGACCCGGGCCGTGCCGGACCGAGCCGGACCGAGCCGGACCGAGCCGGACCGAGCCGGACCGAGCCGGACCGAGCCGGGTCGTACCGGGCCGAGCCGGACCGAGCCGGACCGTACCGGACCGAGCCGGACCGAGCCAGACCGAGCCGGACCGAGCCGGACCGAGCCGGACCGAGCCGGGCCGAGCCGGACCGAGCCGGACCGAGCCGGACCGAGCCGGACCGAGCCGGACCGAGCCGGACCGAGCCGGACCGAGCCGGACCGAGCCGGACCGAGCCGGACCGAGCCGGACCGAGCCGGGCCGTACCGGGCCGAGCCGGACCGAGCCGGGCCGTACCGGACCGAGCCGGACCGAGCCGGACCGGACCGGACCGAGCCGGACCGAGCCGGGCCGAGCCGGGCCGAGCCGGACCGAGCCGGACCGAGCCGGACCGAGCCGGACCGAGCCGGACCGAGCCGGACCGAGCCGGACCGAGCCGGACCGAGCCGGACCGAGCCGGGCCGTACCGGGCCGAGCCGGACCGAGCCGGACCGAGCCGGACCGAGCCGGACAGAGCCGGACCGAGCCGGACCGAGCCGGACCGAGCCGGACCGAGCCGGACCGAGCCGGGCCGAGCCGGACCGAGCCGGACCGAGCCGGACCGAGCCGGACCGAGCCGGACCGAGCCGGGCCGAGCCGGGCCGAGCCGGACCGAGCCGGGCCGAGCCGGGCCGAGCCGGGCCGAGCCGAATCGAGCCGAGCCAGCTCTGTTGTTGGCTGGAGTCGGGGCAGCCACATAAATAGCCCGGCCTCCTGGCGGCGCTGTCCCGGCGCTCTCGATTATCTCAGCGGCCAGTGTTTAAGATAAGTTATGGTATCTCGGCGATACGATCACACCTATCTCATCGGATCCCAGATTATCTTCGCATCTTAGCCGTGTAAAACGGTCGGAGCGTGGCCGGAGCGAGCCGAGCGAGCCGAGCGAGCCGAGCGAGCTCTGAGGTTGGGGCGGGAGACTGCGAGCTGGCTCATGGGTCAGGGCGCTGGGCAGAATGAGCTGCGCTGGCTCACGGGTCCGGGCTTGGATTGGGGGAGTTGCCCACGGGTCGAGGGAGGTCTACTCTGGCTTGCACGGGTCAGGAGGCGGAGTCGGAAGAGCTAGTCTAGCTCAAGGGTCTGAGGCTTGGTTGGCGCCCCTGTGCTGGCTCACGGGTAGCAGGGGGGGGGGGGGGCTCGTTCGCGGCAGATCCCATACCATAACCGTACGCTTGCGGTTTAACTTATACCCTAACCAGAGGACGTTCTGTGGTTCGAACTCAGATGCATCTGAACTATGACACGCCACTCGTTCCAGGACTACGCTAGTCACCACCCCGGAAGCTCACCCAAGTCGGGCGTACTCGTGCATGTTAAAACCACAAGGTGCTGTGAAAAATCCGCCAAGCTGCTTAGCTCAGCCGTAGGTGCCCACCGGAGCCTGATCTGTGAGATATCCTGAGACACGGAGAAATTATCGCGCTTCAAAACCGAGGAACATTTCCTTCCGCGATCCTTTCTGCTGTGGCCGCGTGGGGGACTCTTTGGTGGCATCTGTGGCAGTTGGGGTTGGAATACCTCCGAGTTGGTGTTGGTCGATTCAGCTCTGTTAGCGCCATAGCGCCGACTCTCCTGAGCAGTTCCGTGCTGGGTGATGGGAGTTTGTTAGCACACAATCATGGTGATTTACTGTCTGTCCAGAGCCTCACCATCAATTCCATCACTGGTACCCGACACGGTGAGGACAAAAATCAGCGAAAACTTGCTGCATATTTACGACAACGTTCAAATTCATGCTATGAAGAACAATACCTACAGCTATTCATCAATCGAAAGCTTCCATAAATCACAGGCCCTGGGATTTTCCACAGATGGATATTGGATATTGTTACCTCAAGGAGATTGTGTGTTTTTTTGTGTGATGACAATCAAAAAATTTCCCCAATCACGCAAACGTTCCCATCATTTTTTTCACCTGTGACCGGATTGCCGCTAAGCACCGCCGCGGCCGCCGCCGCGGCCATTCCGAAAAACCCTGGTCCGGTTCGTCGAAGCGTCGGCTTCCCATCTTACGCGGTAATGTCGGCCGGCTGATATCAGCGTTCCATTGCTGATGATCCGGGCGCTAATCAGCTGCTGACGAGCAGCCGTCCAGCGCCACTTTCCCGGCAGGCGCCGAGGCGGCGAGCCCGGCCGGCCGGCGGGGAGAGATGGTGGACGCCGCGGGGAGAGATGGGTGGACGCCGCGAGGAGAGATGGGTGGACGCCGCGGGGAGAGATGGGTGGACGCCGCTGGGAGAGATGGTGGACGCCGCGGGGACGGGGAGAGATGGGTGGACGCCGCGGGGAGAGATGGGTGGACGCCGCGGGGAGAGATGGTGGACGCCGCGGGGACGGGGAGAGATGGGTGGACGCCGCGGGGAGAGATGTGTGGACGCCGCGGGGAGAGATGGTGGACGCCGCGGGGAGAGATGGGTGGACGCCGCGGGGAGAGATGGTGGACGCCGCGGGGACGGGGAGAGATGGGTGGACGCCGCGGGGAGAGATGGTGGACGCCGCGGGGAGAGATGGGTGGACGCCGCGGGGAGAGATGGGTGGACGCCGCGGGGAGAGATGGGTGGACGCCGCGGGGAGAGATGGTGGACGCCGCGGGGACGGGGAGAGATGGGTGGACGCCGCGGGGAGAGATGGGTG
>JAXIVJ010011539.1:2500-43274 GCA_036785665.1 Chirona hameri | reverse complement strand
TATCTATATCTATATCTATATCTATATCTATATCTATATCTATATCTATATCTATATCTATATTTATATCTATATCTATATCTATATCTATATACCTATATCTATATCTATATCTATCTATATCTATATCTGTATCTATATCTATATCTATACCTATATCTATATCTATATCTATATCTATATCTATATCTATATCTATATCTATATCTATATCTATATCTATATCTATATCTATATCTATATCTATATCTATATCTATATCTATATCTATATCTATATCTATATCTATATCTATATCTATATCTATATCTATATATATATCTATATATATATATATATATATATCTATATATATATCTATATATATATATATATATATATATATATATATATATATATATATATATATATATATATATATATATATATATATATATATATGCATCCGAAGGGCCCAGAGGCGCACACAAGGGCACTTGGGCCCGTTCCCCCTTACGAAATGCGGGGCCCCTATTTGTCCCCGCATTTCGTAAGGGGCCCCGCGGTGGGGCCCCTTACGGACAGCCCCCCCCGCGGTGGGGCCCCTGTCCGGATGTATTTTTGTTTGATAAATTTTAAAAAATCCGGATGTATGGCCACACATAACAAATGAAATGGCCATGGAGACATGAAAAGTGAAAGTCTTAATTTTTTATTTTCATACGAAGGGGTCCACCGCAAAAAAAAATATAGAAAGCGACGTTATCGCGAAAATGTGTAACGGGTCGAAGCTCTAAGGAGAACAAATATCAATATATAAAATAAGACCGAAGTGTGCCTCATACCAGACGCGCACACAAGGGGACACACTGGCCCACGCGCCCTTCCCCTTATACAATGCGGGGCCCTCTAATGGTGGGGCCCCTATCCGGTTGTATTTTTTATAAGAAAATTCGAATGTATTTTTTCCACAAATTAGTGAGTTTTTATTTTATATTTTCATCTTAGCACATCACGACTGTCCGCAGTCCGTGACGTAATGCGCCAATGTGCATCCGGGAATTCATTCAAGCGTGCGTTCGGTATATGGAAATTGTTTTCCTTTGGATATTCTCCGCTGGATAATCATCGCCGATAATTTTCACTTTGCGTGTTCGGTATCTACTCCGTCGGGGAGAATTTTCAGTTGGAGAATTATAGCTCCGCTGAGCGTTCGGTATCTGCAAGCAGAGGCGCACACAAGGGGGAGGGGCACACGGGTCCGTGTCCCCCCTTACGAAATGCGGGCCCCTCTGAGGCGGCCCCGCAGGCACTGAGGTCATTGTTTGGTTGTATTTTTTATTTAATAAGAATCCGGATTTATTTTACAAATGAAAATAAAAGTTTAACATTTTATATTTTCATCCGAAGGGCCCAGATGCGCACACAAGGGGGCACAAGGGATCGTGCCCCCTTACAAAATGTTTTGCCCCTTTGAGGCGGCCCGGTGGGCCCCTGTCCAGTTGTATTTTTGTGTATTACAAAAATAACAAAAATCCAGATGTATATCTTACAAATGAAGAGTGAAAGTTTGCATTTGTTATTTTCATCTGAAGGGCCCCACCGCGAAAATATAGAAAGCGGAGTTATCGCGAAAATGTGTAACGGGTCGAAGCTCTAAGGAGAAACAAAATCAATATATAAAATAAGACACGAAGTGTGCCTCATACCAGAGGCGCACACAAGGGGGACACACTGGCCCACGTGCCCCTCCCCCTTACGAAATACGGGGCCCCTCCGAGGCGGTTCCGCGGGGCTGGGGCCCCTGTTTGGTTGCATTAAACACACAAAAAATCCGGATTTATTTAAAAAAAATGAAAGTCAACATTTTACATTTTATATTTTCATCCGAAGGGCCCAGAGGCGCACGCAAGGAGGGGGCACGGGCCTGTGCCCCCTTTCGAAATTCGGGGCCCCTATGAGGCCCCTGTACGGTTGTATATATGTCTGGTGGGGCCCTGTCCGGTTGTATTTTTTGTTACAAAAAAAAAATATCAAAATTCCGGATGTATTTTTTACAAAGGAAAAGCGAAAGTTTGCATTTGTTATTTTCATCCGAAGGGGCCCACCGCGCAAATATAGAAAGCAAAAGTTATCGCGAAAATGTGCAACGGGTCGAAGTTCTAAGGATGAAAAATATATAAAATAAGACGGGAAGTGATCCTCATACCAGAGGCGCACACAAGGGGGACTCACTGGCCCACGTGCCCCTCCCCCTTATGAAATGCGGGCCCCCTCTAAGGCGGCTCGGTGGCGCCCCTGTCCGGTTGTATTTTTTATAAGAAGAAATTCGGATGTATTTTTCACAAATGAAAAGTGAGTTTGTATTTTCTATTGTCATTTTGCACACCACGACTGTCCGCGGCCCGTGACGTAATGCGCCAATGTGCATCCGTGCATCCATTCATGCGTGCGTTCGGTATCTGGAAAATGTTTTAATTTGGGTATTTTCCGCTGGAAAATTATCGATGATAATTTTCCCTTCGCGCGTTCGGCATCTACTCTGTCGGGGATAATGTTCCATTATCGCTCAGCGAAGTGTTCAGTATATGCAAGGATATCGGTTTTCGGCTTAAAGGGATTATACGGGGTTTTCCCAGAATAATTGAGTTACATAGTACAACGTACTTATAAAGGTGGTAGAAGTCCCACGGTAGCCACATTTTTTTTGGAAATGACCTCTTCTGCACGTAAGGACATTTCAAAGTGCGCGGTGATGCCACCGCGTATTTTCTGCAGGACCGGCTGAGGCAGAGCCAGTCATCTCTTTTATGCTAATAAAAACACCTCACTTATGGCATATTTCCGGTAAAATAAGCAATATTTGAAAGAAAATAAACTTTTGTTGTTCCAACGACACCAGCAGTTACCTATTTTTCCCATAAAATTATATATTTTTCATGAATTTTCATGCCAAAAAATTAATACGCCACCACCAAATGCTCAACGCTAAAGGCCAGAGAAAAGAAAACCCCAACACAAAACCTCAACGAACAGTGTGTAGTAATACAAAGTCCCGTCAGTTTTGAATTGCATAATAATTTTGTGATCCAGTGTAGGACTTGAAGATAATTCAAAACTCTAAAATTGATCTTAAGATAAAAGTGGTGGACAGTAGTGCCGATCAAGTACTCGTTATCTGATACTAGTCTCGAAAAACGCCCAAGTTTTAACGCTGATAATTGCTGAAATAATGGACTAAATGAGCATTGAGGTCCCTGTTATCTATATTATTAAAGACAGAGTGTTCGTCCGTCCGTCCGTCCGTCCTTCCGTCCGATGTTCTGTCACACTTTGGCGTGCTGGTGCTCAGAGATGGTTATACTTAGAAAGCAGTAATTTTCGCAACCGTTCGGATCGCGTCGCACTTGGACATTGTATAAATTTGGTGTCGATCTGGGCCGAGGGTGGTGCGTGGCGCGTGCAAACGTCTCCCATAGGTTTAACATGGGAAACGCGAAATTCTGAAATCGCGAAAAAACGGGCAAGTCCCGCGCAGTTCTCCGGCCGCTGGCTCGGCAACCGAGAGTCGCAGCGATATGCAAGCAACACTATGTGATAGATAATCGATTGGCCTGGCGTATAAGATGTTGTCCAGAGCGATGCGCGTGCCACGTGCAAAGTTGTGACCACTTCCATGATAAAATTGGCATATTCAGGATACGGTAACTTATGCCGAGCAGGATTAGTGCTCGGAAACCGTTCGACGTAGAACGCTGATCCGGGCACCATTTTGCAGGCGCAGGAACCGTCTGCAAATTATATGTGTTACTCAAAGCTGTGTGACTAATGTTTTGGCGTTGAAGTTGAAATGCAATATTTTTGGACAACTTAATCCTTCACACCGCCGTAACACCCAAAACGAGAACAAACTTGACCAGCAAATTTACACAGACGGATAGCGCCGTTCTTGCTGACCTATATCCATCCAAAATATTATGTAAATCACTGATAGGTAACTTATTCTGAAGTCAAACGTAAACGATTACCGACGCGCTAACGTTGCGAAATAATTTCGTTGAATAAAATAGCATAAATGCCCAAGACTGACAGTGCCGCAGTCAAGTTCATCAATGAGCGCATGACTAGCTGACGTTGCACCGGAGATTTTGTTGAAGCCGGTTGACATATTTCAGGCATGTAAACCGCTAAAAAGTTTTGGCAGAGACTGCGACACGGGAACGAGATACGGTATGAATATATGGGAACGAAATACGGCACAAGATACGGAAACTGGGTACGGGAAAGGATGTTGGAACGAGATACAGGAACAGGATACGGGAATGAGATACGGGAACTAGAGATATGGTAAGAAGATATCGGAACGGTATACGAGATACGGGGAATGAGATATGGTAGCGGGATACGGGAACGGGATACGGGAACGGGATACGGGAACGGGATACAGGAACGGGATACGGGAACGGGATACGGGAACGGGATACGGGAACGGGATACGGGAACGGGATACGGGAACGGGATACGGGAACGGGATACGGGAACGGGATACGGGAACGGGATACGGGAACGGGATACGGGAACAGGATACGGGAACGGGATACGGGATACGGGAACGGGATACGGGAACGGGATACGGGAACGGGATACGGGAACGGGATACGGGAACGGGATACGGGAACGGGATACGGGAACGGGATACGGGAACGAGATACGGGAACGAAATACGGGAACGGAATACCGGAACGGAATACGGGAACGGAATACGGGAACGGAATACGGGAACGGAATACGGGAACGGAATACGGGAACGGAATACGGGAACGGAATACGGGAACGGAATACGGGAACGGAATACGGGAACGGAATACGGGAACGGAATACGGGAACGGAATACGGGAACGGAATACGGTAACGGAATAGGGGAACGGGATAGGGGAACGGGATACGGGAACGGGATACGGGAACGGGATACGGGAACGGGATACGGGAACGGGATACGGTAACGGGATACGGGAACGGGATACGGGAAAGGGATACGGGAACGGGATACGGGAACGGGATACGGGAACGGGATACGGGAACGGGATACGGGAACGGGATACGGGAACGGGATACGGGAACGGGATACGGGATACGGGATACGGGATACGGGATACGGGATACGGGATACGGGATACGGGATACGGGATACGGGATATGGGATACGGGATACGGGAACGGGATACGGGAACGGGATACGGGAACGGGATACGGGAACGGGATACGGGAACGGGATACGAGAACGGGATACGGGAACGGGACGGGAACGGGATACGGGAACGGGATACTGGAGATGATTAAGGGATGCGGGATACGGGAACGGGATACAGGAACGGGATTAAGGAACGGGATACAGGAACGGGATACAGGAACGGGATACAGGAACGGGATACAGGAACGGGATACAGGAACGGGATACGGGAACGAGATACGGTAACGGGATATGGAAACGGGATACGGGAACGGGACGGGATACGGGAACGGGATACGGGAACGGGATACGGGAACGGGATACGGGAACGGGATACGGGAACGGGATACGGGAACGGGATACGGGAACAGGATACGGGAACGGGATACGGGAACGGGATACGGGAACGGGATACGGGAACGGGATACGGGAACGGGATACGGGAACGGGATACGGGAACAGGATACGGGAACGGGATACGGGAACGGGATTCGAGAACGGGATACGAGAACGGGATACGAGAACGGGATACAAGAACGGGATACGAGAACGGGATACGGAATACGGAATACGGAATACGGAATACGGAATACGGAATACGGAATACGGAATACGGAATACGGAATACGGAATACGGAATACGGAATATGGAGTACGGAATACGGAATACGGAATACGGAATACGGGATACGGGAAACGGCTAGCACATATAAATTAGCTGCCTATTTAAACTGCGCATCGCGCAATACAGGCCCTCTAGTCTATATTATTAAAGACAGAGTGTTCGTCCGTCCGTCCGATGTTCTGTCACACTTTGGCGTGCTGGTGCTCAGAGATGGTTATACTTAGAAAGCCGTAATCCTTCACACCGCCGTAACCAGGAACGTAGGAGCGTCACAAAAAGTGGGGGGAGGCAGTGAAACTGTGATCTCGTTTTGAGAGTACCCCCCCCCGCCCCCCCCCCTATGGAATATTTCTTTGCAGATTTGGGCTGTTATCGTCTTAGCGAACCCTTTGCCATCAAAAACTGTACTCACCAAGCAAAGATAAAGATTTTAGGCCCAAAAAAAATCCGAAAAGTGAGGGGGGCCATTCCCCCCCTCCCCCGCCCCTCCCCCCCTGTTACTACGCCTATGGCCGTAACACCCAAAACGAGGACAAACTTGACCAGCAAATTTACAAAGACGGATAGCGCCGTTCTTGCTGACCTATATCCATCCAAAATATTATGTAAATCACTGATAGGTAACTTATGCTGAAGTCAAACTTAAACGATTACCGACGCTAACGTTGCGAAATAATTTCGTCGAATAAAATAGCATAAATGCACAAGACTGACAGTGCCGCAGTCAAATTCATCAATGAGCGCATGATTAGCTGTTACCATATGCCGAGCAATGTAAAAAGCATTAGCGCGTGGAGTGTGGTATTTTCCGCATTATGCACTGGCATACCGCACTGCCGCAGATTATACTGACGCTATTGTTTGCTAACATGTTGAAATTACATTAGGTTTTGGTATGTACGTTAAAACACTGCTGGATGGTAGATATTTGTGTTATGTCTGTCTACGAAGATGTTTTGACTACCACGATATGTTATCAGTGTTACGAAAACAATACAAATGCATCTTATAGGCAGGATCTGTAACAACAAATGTATTTGACTTGGACATACAAGGTGTCAAAAACAAGACGCTCGTCATCGGACACTCCTCACACTACTTGTTGTTGTTGATGGTTACAGAGTTGCAGTGGCTTATGTTTATGACGCATGGTACGTTTGGTGCTACGCTGGCACTGGCACTGCCGCAGGCTGCCGTATCCTAGCATCCAAACTGTCGTCAGCAGAGACATTGGTGTTGAAAAACCGAGTTGTCCTGTTTCGTATAACTTCTCCTCTTCTTGCCTGCTGATTGCTGTTGCACGATTTGGTCTGTTCCCTTTGCCTTGCGCCTTAAGAACCTTGAGTTTTGCACGCTTAACATCTCTTGTTGTCTGGAATTCTGGGTCGGTTTCCAGGTTCCCCATGTTCTTGTCCTTCATGTATCTGTTGATAGTGCCAAAGAAACTATGTATGGTTGTAGTTTCATAGCATGCCCCGTCTCTCTTCTTGGGGTCAATTGCGAAAGAACAGATGGCATCATTTAGTTCTTTTTTGTTCATCTCCAACATGTCCTTTTGTTGTCCGGTGGAGTGAATATGGTCCTGCAGCTGACGCACCCAGAACTCGATTTTTCGTTTTGTTTCTGTCGGTCTGGCTCCTTCAACGAAGTTTTTGATTTTGTCCTTTGTTTCTTCATCTGAGCTACTATCAAAAAATCCATGGCATAAATCAAAGAATGGTTTTTCTTGATTATACATATGAAAGGCTCAGCAGATGGCGGCATACGGTAAAAGACTTACCAAACTCTGCTGTGTATGTAGATATTTGTGATCTCGGCGTTTTTCAAAACTACTGCACTCGCTGCGCTCGTGCAGTAATTTCAAAAAACGCCTCGATCACAAATATCTACATACCAGCATCGTTCGGTAATGCTTAACGTTGCACCGGAGATTTTGTTGAAGCCGGTTGACATATTTCAGGCATGTAAACCGCTAAAATGTTTTGGCAGAGACTGCGACACGGGAACGAGATACGGTATGAATATATGGGAACGAAATACGGCAACAAGATACGGAAACTGGGTGCGGGAAAGGGATGTTGGAACGAGATACAGGAACGGGATACGGGAATGAGATACGGGAACTAGATATGGTAAGAAGATATCGGAACGGTATACGAGATACGGGGAATGAGATACGGGAGCGGGATACGGGAACGGGATACGGGAACGGGATACGGGAACGAGATACGGGAACGGGATACGGGAACGGGATACGGGAACGGGATACGGGAACGGGATACGGGAACGGGATACGGGAACGGGATACGGGATACGGGAACGGGATACGGGAACGGGATACGGGAACGGGATACGGGAACGGGATACGGGAACGGGATACGGGAACGGGATACGGGAACGGGATACGGGAACGGGATACGGGAACGGGATACGGGAACGGGATACGGGATACGGGAACGGGATACGGGAACGGGATACGGGAACGGGATACGGGAACGGGATACGGGAACGGGATACGAGATACTTTGTTATGCCCCTTTCCCAGACGTGGTGCGCTGATTTAAGCGCATTGAGTGCTTCTGCACCATGTCTCCAAGTGTATTGCTGTAACTGCGCAAGTATGACCAATAAACGTGATGATAATGATGATGATGATGACGGGATACGGGATACGGGAACAGGATACGGGAACAGGATACGGGAACAGGATACGGGAACGGGATACAAGAACGGGATACGAGAACGGGATACGAGAACGGGATACGGAATACGGAATACGGAATACGGAATACGGAATACGGAATACGAAATACGGAATACGGAATACGGAATACGGAATACGAATACGGAATACGGAATACGGAATACGGAATACGGAATATGGAATACGGAATACGGAATACGGAATACGGAATACGGAATACGGAATACGGAATACGGAATACGGAATACGGGAAACGGCTAGCATATATAAATTAGCTGGCTATATAAATTGCGCATCGCGCAATGCAGGCCCTCTAGTCTATACTATTAAAGACAGAGTGTTCGTCCGTCCGTCCGATGTTCTGTCACACTTTGGCGTGCTGGTGCTCAGAGATGGTTATACTTAGAAAGCTGTAATTTTCGCAACCGTTCGGATCGCGTCGCACTTGGACATTGCATAAATTTAGTGTCGATCCGGGCCGAGGGTGGCGCGTGGCGCGTGCAAACGTCTCCCATAGGTTTAACATGGGAAACGCGAAATTCTGAAATCGCGAAAAACGGGCAAGTCCCGCGCGGTTCCCCGGCCGCTGGCTCGGCAACCGAAAGTCGCAGCGGTATGCGAGCAACACTATGTGATAGATAATCGATTGGCCTGGCGTATACGATGTGGTTCAGAGCGATGCGCGTGCCACGTGCAAAGTTGTGACCACTTTGATGATAAAATTGGCATATTCAGGATTTAAATTGGTGCTCGGAAACCGTTCGACGTAGAACGCTGATCCGGGCACCATTTTCCAGGAGCAGGTACCGTCTTCAAATTATGTGCTACTCAAAGCTATGAGACTAATATTTTGGCGTTGAAGTTAAAATGCAATATTTTTGGACAATGTAATCCTTCACACCGCCGTAACACCCAAAACGAGGACAAACTTGACCAGCAAATTTACACAGACGGATAGCGCCGTTCTTGCTGACCTATATCCACCCAAAATATTCTGTAAATCGGTGATAGGTAACTTATGCTGAAGTCAAACGTAAACTATCACCGACGCTAACGTTGCGAAATAATTTCGTCGAATAAAATAGCATCGCTTAAGTTTGCCCAAGACTGACAGTGCCGCAGTCAAATTCATCAATGAGCGCATGACTAGCTGACGTTGCACATCCCTCCCGGGGAGATTTTGTTGAAGCCGGTTGACATATTTCAGGCATGTAAACCGCTAAAATGTTTTGGCAGAGACTGCGACACTGGAACGAGATACGGTAAAAATATATGGGAACGAAATACGGCAACAAGATACGGAAACTGGGTACGAGAAAGGGATGTTGGAACGAGATACGGGAACGGGATACGGGAACGGGATACGGGAACGGGATACGGGAACGGGATACGGGAACGGGATACGGGAACGGGATACGGGAACGGGATACGGGAACGGGATACGGGAACGGGATACGGGAACGGGATACTGGAACGGGATACGGGAACGGGATACGGGAACGGGATACGGGAACGGGATACGGGAACGGGATACGGGAACGGGATACGGGAACGGGATACGGGAACGGGATACGGGAACGGGATACGGGAACGGGATGCGGGAACGGGATGCGGGAACGGGATACGGGAACGGGATACGGGAACGGGATACGGGAACGGGATACGGGAACGGGATACGGGAACGGGATACGGGAACGGGATACGGGAACGGGATACGGGAACGGGATACGGGAACACGATACGGGCACGGGATACGGGAACGGGATACGGGAACGGGGAACGGGATACGGGAACGGGATACGGAATAGGGAATACGGAATACGGAATACGGAATACGGAATACGGAATACGGAATACGGAATACGGAATACGGAATACGGAATACGGGAAACGGCTAGCATATATAAATTAGCTGGCTATATAAATTGCGTATCGCGCAATACCGGCCCTCTAGTCTATATTATTAAAGACAGAGTGTTCGTCCGTCCGTCCGATGTTCTGTCACACTTTGGCGTGCTGGTGCTCAGAGATGGTTATACGTAGACAGATGTAATTTTCGCAAACGTTCGGATCGCGTCGCACTTGGACATTGTATAAGTTTGGTGTCGATCCGAGCCGAGGGTGGCGCGTGGCGCGTGCAAACGTCTCCCATAGGTTTAACATGGGAAACGCGAAATTCTGAAATCGCGAAAAACGGGCAAACGCCGCGCGGTTCCTCGGCCGCTGGCTCGGCAACTGGGGGTCGCAGCGACATGCGCTAAACACGCTCCGATAGATAATAAATTCGCCTGGTGTGTCACATGTCGTTTAGAACAAGGCTTATTTCAAGTCCAAAGTTATCACAACTTACATAAAAAAACGGGATTTTCAGTATTTAAATCGGAACTCAGAAACTGTTCAACATAGAACACTGAGACTTCACCACTTTGCAGGCGAAGGCACCCTCTTTAAATTATATTGTAACACAAAGCGGTTTGAGTAATATTTAGGCAGACTGACAGGCGTTGCAATATTTTTGCAATATTTGTTACCATGCTATTCTTCCCAACGCCGTAAACGATAACACGAAGACGAGTTTTCACAACAACAACAAAACAAAAAAGAATATACACCCGGATAGCGCCGTCCTTACTGACCCCTATCCACTAAAAATATTTCGCTTCTACTTAATAGATAACTTATGATGAAGACAAACGTGAATGGTTTCTGACGCTAATAACGCTGCCTCAGCGGTCTGCGGGACCAGCGTGACCGGCCTGTAGTTCAGCCGGCAGCCGGCAGGTGGTGCTGATAGACTGCAATCGCTGAGTTCAACAATGAACGCATGACTGGCGGGACGTGGAACCTCCGTCTGAGATATTTTATTGAAACCGGATGACATATATTAAACGGCTAAACTGTGCAGATACTGTGAACGGCATGGGACTAGGGAGAAAAAAACGAGGAACAGAACGAAAATGTTTTTCTCAGTACGTGTCAAGTTGTATGCAGTAATGTGCCCGTCGTTGTGTTTATGTCTTATGTTTGCCATGCAGTTCTGTCCAAATCGCTTTCATAACATAAATCGGACCGAGAAATGGGCAGCGAACGAAATGGCTGGCTATATAAATTAGCTGGCTATATAAATCAATGGTTTTATTAAAATAAATACCTAAATCGGACCGGTTAATGGGCATCGAACGTATTGGCTGGCTATATAAATTAGCTCGCTATATAAATAAATGGCTATATAAATAAATGGCCATATAAATTGCAGGCCATCTAGTATGTCTTAAACGTGTTCAAAGCTCATACAACTGCAAAAGAGTGCATTTACTTTCAGGACGGAAACCCGTATAATCCCTTTAACATCGGCTTTTTGCGTGCGCTGTAAAACACGTATTTAACTCAACTCAGGCGTGAAATTGGTATTAGCCGACCTTAAAAGAAACAGGAATTACTTGGCGAACACAACATGTGCAAAAACTCAAGTTAAAAAACAGCAATTCCTTCTGGGTCATGTTATCATAGGTCATTCTTGATGATCCCGGTTATTTTTTTTATTCAGTGTATTCAGTGACCCCCACAGGGTCAGTCGAGGTCATATGAGGTCACCAACACTTTGTCAATATATTTTGAGAGAATGAAGATAAATAAGTGCCACCGGCACCAATGTGTTCGTCTCGTCGAGACACGTCTCCCAATTTGCAACATGATCTACTTGGGTCACCACTTGACCTTGACCTGAGGTTAAATGTATAAGTTGGTCTAAACTGGACAACATGAATATTATTCGAAGCGCCTTGAAGAGACGAACACGATGGTGTCAACATTATTGCCTTATCCTTATTAGGTCAAAAGTTAGTTGCGAAAACTGTTTTGCCAAACAGCAGCCTTTTTGACCTTTGATGATTTCTGAAGTATGGAGCTCACACTATTGAAATGAGCTAAAATCTGAGGGAACCAATGGCAATTGCATATTTTAATGGCTTTCGATAGTTTTTTATCGTTTGTTCCTAGCTATCATAGTTCCAGAAACATTTTGGGGTTTTGGAAGCGAAGTCCTGAAACTTGAAAATCTGACCTGTGATGACCTCTGGTGAACTCATTATTGACCTTAGCCACAAACATGACCGAAGTGGTTTCAAATATGAGTTTTGACGAGATTTGAAGTAAAATCTGACAGCACCTTGCATACAGGAAATTAACCCGCGCCGTGCTGGTGCTCGGCGCCACCTTCGTCGTGCCGTGGGGGGGGGGGGGGATCAACGCCCCTTCGAACTCGATTCCTATGGGACGTAGACAAAAACCGAAAACACCAATAATATCAATAATGAGTTCACCAGAGGTCATCGCATGTCAGATGCCACGAAGAAGAAGATATCGGTGCCGGAGGTGTGGGCCGTTCCCCGGCTGAATATCTCCATGCCACGAGTCAGCATGCAGGGCAGGAACAAATGGCACCATCTTGACGGGCTGGACGTGCCGTATAGCACCAGCGGTGACGTGGAATTGCTCCTGGGCGCCAACGTCATCGAAGCGGTGATCCAGCATGAAGTGCGCGCAGGATCACCCGGACAGCCTGTCGCCATCAGAACCGATTTCGGCTGGGCTCTGACGGGGGCGGTTCACAGCCTCGCCCCGGAATCATCGCGGCAGGTGATGCACATTCAGCACAGGACCACCGCTGAAGACCTTCTGACGGCGCAAGACCAAGAGTGGTGGTCAACGGAAAATGGTAGTCCCGGGGACCGAGAGAACACCCCGAAAGAACAGTGTCAACGGCAGGACGTGACGGAGAACGTGACGGAGGACGTGACGGAGAACGAGATGGAGGACGTGACGGAGAACGAGATGGAGGAGGACAAGGATCAGCCGGACAAACTGCAGCCGATTCGGCCGGATAAGCCGACGGAAGGGCAGCGCGGCGGCCGGCAGCGGGAAGAGGTGGATGGAGAGGCGGTGCTGACCACCACCGTCCAGCGACCGGTGGAGAACACGGCCTACACAGCGCTGGAGGACCTGGAGGAGGCTGACGCCGCCGCCAAGCTGCCACCGCCCGATCTGGAGCAGCACAGACAGCTTAGCTCCATGGTCATCTTTCTGGCTGTCTGCTTCTGGCCAGAGCCTTCGACTGTATGTACACATAGCTCCTGACACTCGCCTGGGATGTCTAGTCGGTCAGCCAGCTCATTGCTGCACAGCGAAGTTTGTGCACCTGGATCCAGCAGCGCGAATGTGTCTCGCGTACCGTTTCTCCCATGGATGCGAACTGGCACGATTTGCAGCAGGGTGATGGCGTTTTTGTCGTCGTGCTGGCAAGCTGTTATCTGCCCCGACCCTCTCGTGTTCAGTGGGGCGATACGGCCCTGAAACTGTCCTTTCTTCTCTCGCCTCGGGTTCCACTATTGGACCTCTTGAACTCCGGGAGTTGGCCGTCTGGCTGCCGTGTAGAAGCACGTGGTGCCGATACCTGCATCCATCTTTCCCACATTGCTTGGCTTGACCACAGTCCCTCACGCGGTGGCCCCTCTTGAGACAGTGTAGGCACAGCTGCTGGGTGAATGCTTGTTTAAGCCTGGCATCCGGAGAGTTTTCCCTGAACATCTTGCACTGCTCCAGGTGGTGTTCTCCTTCACACATAGGACATTGCTGGCCCTGAGGCGGTGTTACAGCCGTCGTGAAGGCGCGTCTTTGAGAAATTTCACCGACGTGCTCTTTGCACTGCTTGCGGCCGACATCTTCCGAACGCTGTTTGCCTTTTGGACAGTTCAGACTTATTTTCACTTGGGTTTGCAACCATGAGTCCACGTGCGATAGGGATGGTCTTTCTGGTTCCAGCTCCAGAACGAACTTTCCCCACTCTCGTCTCAGTTCCCTGGGCAGCTTTTACACCGCCCGCTGCAGGCTGTCACCGCTGTGCAGGTCTGCGACGGACTCCATATTTTTTTTTAATGGTGACAGCGCAGTGCACAGTTGCTTGGAACCTTTCCAATGATTCTGCGTCGTCTTCTAGCGGATACGGAGCTTCAAAGATGCTGTTCAGATTGAATTTGATGATATCATCATCCTGTCCGAAGCGATCTTCGAGCGTCTCGAGGGCTGGATGGTAGAGGCTGCCATCATACAACATACCAGAGATGGTTTGCTGTGCCAGACCACTCACTGCAGACTGCAGGTGAGCGATCTTCTCGGTGTCGGAGAGAGACGGCTGGTCATGGACCAGCGCCTTGAACAGACCGATCCACCTTGGCCATTCTGATGCCTCTCCGCTGAAGGTATGCAGGGGCAGTCTCGGGATGCTTTTCGTGAAGGCTCTACACGTTGTGCCTTTTCCTGTTTGTTGTGGGCTGCGCAGCCCTTTTATCCACGACGCTGTGTCTCTCACCTTGCTTGACGTCATCCCTTCAGCTGGCTTTGCAAAACGTGCTTCGCGACTCCACGTGGTACCCTTGCCTCGAGCCTCTTCGTCGGGCCTTTTGTCGTGGACTTCTGGAGCTTCAGAATCGCAATTCCCTTTCGTAATTTAAGTCTCAGAAATTCGCCTTCAAAATCATCCCTTCTCTCTTCTTGCAGGTCATCACCGATATTCCTCCTCAGCCGGGCTTCTAGTTGGGCAGCTTCGGCCTCATCTTGAGCGTCTTGAAGCTGCTTTCTTCTTTCAATATTCCTTTCTCGGCGCCGTGTCACCTGCTCTTGGTGCTGTATCTCTTCTTCTTGGCGCCGTATCTCCTCTTCTTGGCGCCGTATCTTTTCCTTTTTTTCTTCTTGATATCGCTCCTGCTCTTGCCTGCGTCTCAGTTGCTGCAGATGCAGTGCCTTCATTTTTATGACACTTCTGCCTCGGCCTGGGAGGCTCTTGAGACTGAGCTCACGTGGCTCTTCTGGGCTGCAGAGGCACGTGATCCAGCTTCTGATGGCGTCTCGTTCTTCCGTAATGCGAGATGCTGGGTGATTCTTTGAAGAATACTTTCTCTTTCGCCCTCAGCCCTGGCAAAGTATGGTTCGGCATCGATTTTGTCCCCCTGCTGGGTGAGACAAGCCTCTAGAGAGTCATTGGCTGTAATGACGCCCTCTAGTGCCGCATCGATCGCCTCGAGCACGCCTTCCAGGCTGGTGCGACTCCCGCGGACAGCAATGATGACATCTGCACGGCGACATACTCGTGAGAAGGCTGCTATCTTCTGTCCTCACGTGCGTCGCAGCAGCTTTACCTCTTCACTTCCCACCTCTTCTTCTGCGCCATCTCTGCTGTCGCTCTCTTATTCTCCTGCGGCTGGAGGCTGGTCTTTCTCTTCTCTTGCTGACATTACGCTGCTTTGGATCCGGCCAGGGGGACCAGTTAATGTCGCAGACGCGGTAAGCCTACGTGAGCCCGAAACACCTTCTCGTGTGTCTCGAGCGCTCTGGTGTGGACTGTATGTGTGTAGCTCTAAATTGATCGTGGCTACCGGGCCATGGCATTTGGGTCCGGGAAATTATAAACAGCGAGCGTAGGTATTTGTCATTAAAGGATAAAGGCGGTACACAATGGGGGTGGGCATGATAGAAGTCGAAAATGCAGACGACAAGGAGACATACAATGCAGCAAGCCAGGAACGGTGGGGTGACAGGTGTGCCGGTGTGGGCGTGATAGAAGTCGAAAATGCAGACGACAAGGAGACTTACAATGCAGCAAGCCAGAACGGTGGGGTGACAGGTGTGCCGGTATGGGCGTGATAGAAGTCGAAAATGCAGACGACAAGGAGACTTACAATGCAGCAAGCCAGGAACGGTGGGGTGACAGGTGTGCCGGTGTGGGCGTGATAGAAGTCGAAAATGCAGACGACAAGGAGACATACAATGCAGCAAGCCAGGAACGGTGGGGTGACAGGTGTGTCGGTGTGGACGTGATAGAAGTCGAAAATGCAGACGACAAGGAGACTTACAATGCAGCAAGCCAGGAACGGTGGGGTGACAGGTATGTCGGTGTGGGCGTGATAGAAGTCGAAAATGCAGACGACAAGGAGACTTACATACAATGCAGCAAGCCAGGAGCGGTGGGGTGACAGGTTAGGTAACCTGCGCTGTATTACTGTGTCGGTGATCACGCATTTCTGCTTCCACTCTCGGCGGACACCACTTGTCACACCACTGCACTCATTCACAGTCTATATTGTGGAAGGCGAAATCACACGACGAAGGAGCCGACCGCTCTGCGCGGAGGCTGGGAGAGCACAGAGCCGTCCGATCAGCGCGAGAGTCTAGTGAGAACAGAGAGGGAGACATGTTGACAGCGACTTAAATACGGCGAGGAAATGAGGTAGCGAGAAGGGTTAGACAGGGGAGGCTAGACAAACAGAGCGCGTAGAGAGACAAGGCGAAAACACGTGAGGCGCGACGCAGCGCGCTGTTTGAACAGGTGACCCGGCGAGGCGCGGCGCGGGGCACTATCATAACACGGGTGGCCGGGCCGGCCGCCGCGCTCACTGCCGGCTACCAGTGACGTCACTGGTGGACAATGGCAACCAGCCGGATGTTTCCGGAAACAGCAGACCGGGCCGCGGCTCCTCACACACAGGTGGGCCGCGGACAAATACCTCTGCGTCTCACAGAGCCGGCCTGGTACGGCCGCTCGGCCCGCCGCGCTGGCGACGGGCGGCGGGGACAGACAGGAGACATAACGGCGGCCACAAATGGCACCCAGCCGGATGTTTCCGAAAACAGGGGACCGGGCCGCGGCTCCGCACACAGGTGGACCGCGGACAAACACCTCCGCATCTCACAGAGCCGGCATGGGGTGTCCGCGCGACCGACCCGGCCTGCCGCGCCTACGACGGGGGCGGCGGTGACAGACAGGAGACATCACGGCGGCCACCCTTCTCGGACTTGCCCAAGAGCCCCTCCAATCTGCCCAGCGACTTTTCTGGTCGGACTGCGCTGGCCGTTTTGTCGCCCTGCCGACATGCTCAAGGGGCCCTCCGACCTGCCCTGGGGCCCCTCCGTGCTGGATAGGGGCCAATTCGGTATGTGCATGGGCCCTTCTTACCCGCCCAGGGGTCCTTTCGGTCTGGTCAGGGGCCCTCCGATCTGCACAGGAGCCCTTTGAACTTTCCAGTGGCCCTATGGTCTCTCCAGGAACCCTCCAGCTAAGGGATCCTTCCGACCTGGCAAGGGACTGCGCTGGCTGCTTTGTCGCCTTGCAACATGCTCCGATGGCCCTCCAACCTGCCCTGGGGCCCCTCCGTGCTGACTAGGGGCCCATTCGGCATGTTCCGGGGCCCTTATGACCCATCTAAGGGCTTATGAACGCTTTCGGTCTGGTCAGTGGCCCCTCTGACCTGCACAGGGGCCCTTTTAACTTCCCAGGGGCCCTCTGATCTGTCCAGGGGCCCTCCAACCTGCTCAGGAGCTCTTATGACATGGCAAGGGACTACACTGGCCGCTCTGTCGCCCTGCCAACATGCTCAGGGGCCTCTCAACCTGCCCAGGGGCCCCTCTGTGCTGGCTAGGGGCCCATTCGAAGTGTTCAGGGGGCCCTCTGACCCGCTCAGGGGCCCTTTCGGTCTGGCCAGGGGGCCCTCTGACATGCACAGGGCTCTTTTGAACGTTCAATGGGCCCTCTGGTATTTTAGAGAGGGCCCTGGTGGCCCTAAAGGGCCTTTGAAGTGCTCTAAACTATCTAATGGCCACGCTTCGCGTGGTAAAGAGCCCATGATATCACGCTTCGCGTGGTCTCGTCGGTACTTTTCGGCGCGCGCAGCGCGCCGAAAAAGGCCCTCCTAGCCTCCAGGGGGGGGGGGGGCACCCGCCCCCTCCCCTTGGCTACGTGCTTGCCCCTGTGCCCCCCCCCCCCTGGATGTGTCCCTGATGGGATTCAATCGTCCACCACCCACTCGCCGCGTACGGCCGGCCCGGGCTGTGGTCACTAGAGCCCTTCATGGGACACATTTTCAGCCCCCATCCCGTTCCATCCCATTCAGCCCGTTCCAATCCCACCCAAACCCGTTCCAATCCGAATTCATAATTGATGGGCTCCCATTCCCACCCGTTTCAGCATATTTAACTTTTTGTGGTGCTAAAAAATGGTATGGTCTGTTCCAAACCCGTTCCAACCCGTTACATTTCCAAAAATGTGCCCCATTCCCAGCCATTTTCATCCCATTCCCATATGGAATTTCCATTCCATGGACCAGTGACGCTAGTGGTCACTGGTCAGCTGCAGCCCAAAACGACTGCTGACGTCACGACCGATCAGAGAGCGTTATTTGGTCAAGTGACTTTCGGGACACTTCAACGTCATTTTTTCTGTCGTATTTTTAGCTTACAGAATAAAAAGATATTGGGATTTTTCGAATCTCCTAATTTAAAACTATCAATTTAATAATAAATATTGGCTTATTGGCACTTTGGCTTACGACAACACGTCCATTGAACCTAAAATTCCTAGTGATATTTGTTCGCGTGCTGTTATTATTAACCCGCGCACTGCAGGGGGGGTGATTTCCGCCCCCCCCCCTGAGATCTCGAAAACTATGCTACGTAGCGAGAAGCAGAAAACGGCATTTTATAGCTTGATACATGTTCTATCGAAAGTATTTCAGAATTATTTTAGGTCAGGTCAAAATTGAGGTCACCAGAGGTCATCAAAGGTCAAATTTTCCATTTTTTCCTGCTTTAGGACATCGCTCCAGAAATTCCCATGTATCTCAGAAACTATGATAGTTAGAAACAAACGGAAAAAAACAAGCGCCAGACAGTTAAATTTCCAATCGCTAAGGTGTACTGAAATTTGATCTTAGGTCAATCTTTGAGGCTCCAGAGGTCAACAAAGAAAAAATCCCGTTTTTTGCTAAATCGTTTTTCACTACTAACTTTTTACTTAATAAAGATAACGGAAAACTGTTTACGCCATTGTGTTTATCTTGTCAATGCGCTTCGACTGATATACATGGCGACTTTCTTAAATTAACTTACAAATTTGAGCTCAGGTCAAGGTCAAGTGGTAACCCAAGTAGGGCATGTTGCATATGGGAAGACGTGTCTCGACGAGACAAACACATTGATGTCTGTTTTACTTCTCTAGCTTTATTATGTCGGGAGTTATTCACACACAAAAGTGATGGTGACCTCGCATGACCTTAAATGACCCAATAGGGGTCACTGAACAAAACTTACACTTGGATCATCAAGAATATCCTATAATAACATGATCCAGAAGTAATTGGACTAATATCATGCATATCCTTGAAATAGAAAGCATTTGTATATTTCCCCATTGACCCCATTGTATATTTCCCCATTGGCGCTTCGAATGATATACATGGTGACTTTGTTAAATTAACTTACAAATTTGACCTCAGGTCAAGGTCAAGTGGTAACCCGAGTAGAGCATGTTGCATATGGGAAGTTATTATGGGGAGGTTACGAAATTGACCTGACCTTAGGTCACCGATATCAAAATTCCGAGATACACGAATTGTAAGTAAAAAAAATTGCCTTGTAAAAATTGAATTGTAAGTAAATAAAAAAAATTGCCCTCATCATCCTGTAAGTTTCAAACTGATCGGTGAAAAACTCTGGCTTTGGCACAACTGCAAACATTTTTGGTGGTGGGGTCACTTGACATGGTCTGGTGAGCTGACCTGAGATGACCCGAGGGTATTTTTTTTCTTCTCAAAGTGTGCGCAATTGATGTGCTAACAGGTGTGCCAAAACCCGGCGGCGCGCAGCGCCGCCGATTTTTCGCTATCTTTGAAAAACCTGAGGGGCGGGGGGGGGGGGGAATCAACCCCCCTGCAGTGCGCGGGTTAAAGCGCTTCGGCCGCAAACTTGGAGTGGAATGAGGTATAGTCATGTGTCGAAATTACATAGCGTAGCGAGGCATTTCTTTCACCACAACCCGTTTTTCGATCTGCTCTACAAATCTGCTATCTCAGTTCAAAACCTCATGTTAAATGTGTCACCCTTTAATGGGTGACAATACACTACAACCCTCGGGCGGGCGCAATCCAGGGGCGGCGATACCAGGGGGCAGGAGGGGCAGTCGCCCTCATTCGTCGGGCAGGGGGGGCAAACATATATTTTTGCCCCCCCCCCCCCCCGTCATTTAAGTAGGCCTCTCCATGCTCCAAACATACCCCATCTCAAATGGAGGCCCTTTATTTTGTTTTACCAACTTTAATAATAATGATTGTATAATTAAAATTCCTTAGAGGAGGTCTTGGCAACTAGGATATCTAGGAACAAACGGGGGGAAAACAATCGAAACCTCTTTACATATGCAATCGCCATTGGTGTCCTCAAACCGTGAGGGTGGTGAACGAATTAGGTCAACTTCAAAATTTGACCTCAGGTCAAGGCTATTTGGTGACCCAGGTACGTCATGATGCATTTGAGGCGACGGAACTCGACAAGACAAACACAGCGGTGTCATTCACACGTCTCTATCTTTATTCTATCAAGAGTCATTGACGAAAAAGTGTTGGTGACCTCATATGACCTCAGCTGACCTTACAGAGGTCGCTGAGCATCAATTGCACATGGGTCATCAAAAATAAGCTAAAATATTATGATTATGAAAGAAATGGCCAGAGACCAGTTTTACCCCCAAAAAATTATCTAATGTATATTCTCTGAACAGGAAGCATTTGTATATGTTCACATTTACTTATAATGAACAGGTCACGAAATTGACCTGACCTTAGGTCACCAATATAATAACAATCCGAGATCAATGAATTGTAGATACTTATGACCTTATGAAATCCCGTAAGTTTCAATTATCTCGGACAAACGTTGTGGCTTTGGCGCGACCACAGACATTTTTGGGACGTAAGGTCACTTGACGTGACCTGCTAACTTGACCTGAGATAACCCGAGGTCAAAACTTTCACACAATGTGAGTAAGTGATGCCCAAACAGCTGTGCCAAATTTGGCGGCGCTGTACGTCGCCGTTTTCCCGTTAGCCCGACAAACCTCAGAGGGATCCAAATGACCCCCCCCCCCCCCCAGCGGGCGAATGTTAAATATATGCATGGACCCAGCCTGACACATATTTGACAGAACGCCGTCTGACGCCTATCGACCAACCGTCCACATATACCATGTGTCCGTTCTATTCAGCGAGCGGCGTATTGAGCGCGGGGGTGTCGCCTGGGAACGACCCGGCGTGCCGTGCCCCGTCTGTTTCTGTTTCGACACGTCATCAGCCGCTCCGCCTAGTAACAGTAACATCGCCGCT
Source organism: Chirona hameri (assembly GCA_036785665.1). Lineage (NCBI taxonomy): Eukaryota > Metazoa > Arthropoda > Thecostraca > Balanomorpha > Balanidae > Chirona > Chirona hameri. The sequence goes on along the minus strand of JAXIVJ010011539.1, from coordinate 21,534 downwards.
GGCGATGGCGGCAGCGGGGCCGTTCCGATACAGACCACCCAGTGACCCGGTGATTCACAGGCGCAAACACAAACTGTCCGTCCACTGTCCACTGTCAGACACAAACTGTCCGTCCACTGTCCGCTGTCAGACACAAACTGTCCGTCCACTGTCCACTGTCAGACACAAACTGTCCGTCCACTGGCCACTGTCAGACACAAACTGTCCGTCCACTGTCCACTGTCAGACACAAACTGTCCATCCACTGACCGCTGTCAGACACAAACTGTCCGTCCACTGTCCGCTGTCAGACACAAACTGTCCGTCCGCTGTCCACTGTCAGACACAAACGGTCCGGCCACTGTCCGCTGTCAGACACAAACTGTCCGTCCACTGTCAGACACAAACTGTCCGTCCACTGTCCGCTGTCAGACACAAACTGTCCGTCCGCTGTCAGACACAAACTGTCCGTCCACTGTCAGACACAAACTGTCCGTCCACTGACCACTGTCAGACACAAACTGTCCGTCTACTGTCCACTGTCAGACACAAGCGGTCCGTCCACTGTCAGATACAAACTGTCCGTCCACTGACCACTGTCAGATACAAACGGTCCGTCCACTGTCCGCTGTCAGACACAAACTGTCCGTCCACTGACCACTGTCAGACACAAACTGTCCGTCCACTGTCCACTGTCAGACACAAACTGTCCGTCCAACAAACTGTCCGTCCACTGTCCACTGTCAGACACAAACTGTCCGTCCACTGTCAGATACAAACTGTCCGTCCACTGACCACTGTCAGACACAAACTGTCCGTTCACTGTCCGCTGTCAGACACAAACTGTCCGTCCACTGACCACTGTCAGACACAAACTGTCCGTCCACTGCCCGCTGTCAGACACAAACTGTCCGTCCACTGTCCACTGTCAGACACAAACTGTCCGTCCACTGGCCACTGTCAGACACAAACTGTCCGTCCACTGTCCACTGTCAGACACAAACTGTCCATCCACTGACCGCTGTCAGACACAAACTGTCCGTCCACTGTCCGCTGTCAGACACAAACTGTCCGTCCGCTGTCCAATGTCAGACACAAACTGTCCGTCCACTGTCCGCTGTCAGACACAAACTGTCCGTCCACTGTCAGACACAAACTGTCCGTCCACTGTCCGCTGTCAGACACAAACTGTCCGTCCACTGTCCGCTGTCAGACACAAACTGTCCGTCCACTGTCAGACACAAACTGTCCGTCCACTGTCCGCTGTCAGACACAAACTGTCCGTCCACTGTCTGTTGCCAGACACAAACTGTCTGTCCACTGACCACTGTCAGACACAAACTGTCTGTCCACTGTCCGCTGTCAGACACAAACTGTCCGTCCACTGTCCGCTGTCAGACACAAACTGTTCGTCCACTGTCAGACACAAACTGTCCGTCCACTGTCCGCTGTCAGACACAAACTGTCCGTCCACTGTCCGCTGTCAGACACAAACTGTCCGTCCACTGTCCACTGTCAGACACAAACTGTCCGTCCACTGTCCACTGTCAGACATAAACTGTCTGTCCACTGTCCACTGTCGGCGGCCGGGCTCCTGACTGTGTGTGTGGTGGGGTGGGCCAGGTCAGGCGGGGCCTCCGACTGGTGGAGCGGGTCAGGTCAGGGTCACGGTGTCAGCCGTCATGGCAAGTGAGGGTTGCTGGCGATGTGGTGCCGGCCGGCTGTCGGCGTGACCACGTGCTCGTGCCGTGATGCCGCACGTGCTCGTGCCATGATGAGACAGTCTGACGTGATGACGTGATGACCACGTGCTCGTACCGTGATGCCGCACGTGCTCGTGCCGTGCTGAGACAGTCTGACGCCGTATGCACGGGGCCGGCCCTCTGAATCGGCGCTTCCCGGCCGGTTATGTTTACCCGTTGCAGCATCCACACGGCCGCGGTGGTCAGCTGCCGCAGGCCCGCAGGCTGGCGGCACCGGCTGATGGCCCGCTACATCAGGCACTAAGCGAGTGAAGCCGCGCGGACGAAACAACACCGACACGTAGGTCCTGGCGCGGTCCCGAGGCCGCCACCGATCTCTATCATACCGTACACCGACACGTAGGTCCTGGCGCGGTCCCGAGGCCGCCACCGGGCTCTATCACACCGTACACCGACACGTAGGTACTGGCGCGGTCCCGAGGCCGCCACCGGTCTCTATCTCACCGTACACCGGCACGTAGGTCCTGGCGCGGTCCCGAGGCCGCCACCGGACTCTATCTCACCGTACACCGGCACGTAGGTACTGGCGCGGTCCCGAGGCCGCCACCGGTCTCTATCTCACCGTACACCGGCACGTAGGTACTGGCGCGGTCCCGAGGCCGCCACCGGGCTCTATCACACCGTACACCGGCACGTAGGTCCTGGCGCGGTCCCGAGGCCGCCACCGGTCTCTATCTCACCGTACACCGACACGTAGGTCCTGATGCGGTCCCGAGGCCGCCACCGATCTCTATCATACCGTACACCGACACGTAGGTCCTGGCGCGGTCCCGAGGCCGCCACCGGTCTCTATCTCACCGTACACCGGCACGTAGGTACTGGCGCGGTCCCGAGGCCGCCACCGATCTCTATCATACCGTACACCGACACGTAGGTACTGGCGCGGTCCCGAGGCCGCCACCGGTCTCTATCATACCGTACACCGACACGTAGGTACTGTACTGGCGCGGTCCCGAGGCCGCCACCGGACTCTATCTCACCGTACACCGGCACGTAGGTCCTGGCGCGGTCCCGAGGCCGCCACCGGTCTCTATCATACCGTACACCGACACGTAGGTCCTGGCGCGGTCCCGAGGCCGCCACCGGTCTCTATCATACCGTACACCGACACGTAGGTCCTGGCGCGGTCCCGAGGCCGCCACCGATCTCTATCATACCGTACACCGACACGTAGGTCCTGGCGCGGTCCCGAGGCCGCCACCGGTCTCTATCTCACCGTACACCGGCACGTAGGTCCTGGCGCGGTCCCGAGGCCGCCACCGGTCTCTATCATACCGTACACCGACACGTAGGTACTGGCGCGGTCCCGAGGCCGCCACCGGTCTCTATCTCACCGTACACCGGCACGTAGGTCCTGATGCGGTCCCGAGGCCGCCACCGGTCTCTATCTCACCGTACACCGGCACGTAGGTCCTGGCGCGGTCCCGAGGCCGCCACCGGGCTCTATCACACCGTACACCGACACGTAGGTCCTGGCGCGGTCCCGAGGCCGCCACCGGTCTCTATCATACCGTACACCGACACGTAGGTACTGGCGCGGTCCCGAGGCCGCCACCGGTCTCTATCTCACCGTACACCGGCACGTAGGTCCTGATGCGGTCCCGAGACCGCCACCGGTCTCTATCTCACCGTACACCGGCACGTAGGTCCTGGCGCGGTCCCGAGGCCGCCACCGGGCTCTATCACACCGTACACCGGCACGTAGGTCCTGGCGCGGTCCCGAGGCCGCCACCGGTCTCTATCTCACCGTACACCGGCACGTAGGTCCTGGCGCGGTCCCGAGGCCGCCACCGGGCTCTATCACACCGTACACCGGCACGTAGGTCCTGGCGCGGTCCCGAGGCCGCCACCGGTCTCTATCTCACCGTACACCGGCACGTAGGTCCTGGCGCGGTCCCGAGGCCGCCACCGGGCTCTATCACACCGTACACCGGCACGTAGGTCCTGGCGCGGTCCCGAGGCCGCCACCGGTCTCTATCATACCGTACACCGACACGTAGGTACTGGCGCGGTCCCGAGGCCGCCACCGGGCTCTATCACACCGTACACCGGCTGCGCTGCTCTGTTCGGTATCGGCGCCATGACATGTCAATTGTCAAGGACGGCAGCACAGGCGTGTCTCGGAATCGAAACGAAACACTAACTGGGGAACGATGGGATATATAGTTACAGGGTATCCCAAAATTGATGAGCGACTGTTTCTCGTTAAATAAAAAAACAAGTGTGGGTGGTTCATCATCTTTTCCACGTATCCCCCACAGACTCGGAAACACTCCCGCATGTGCTCCGGCACCTCACTCATCAGACGGTCGAGTGTGTGTGCGTTGATTATCCGCCGTGCCGTTTGGAGAGTTTGTACCAGGGCCTTGTCTGAGGTAGCGGGCGTCATCTTGTTGGGGTCGTCCTTGACAAATGCGCGCATAGTTTCGATCGGTCAAAGGTCAGGGAACATGCAACGCTTAGAGAAGGTCCTGACCTTCGGACTGCTTGTGATCTCCGGCCGCCGCAAATTCGACCACATCGGACGTGCGGTGTGCACTGGGTTGGCCCACCGCCCGACAACTGTATATATGAACAGCATTCACTGAACCTACTTCACAAAATGTGCATTACCGAGGAAATCCTGGCCCTCTCCTCTCAGCTCAAGGTTAACTCTACTCTCCGTTCTTGGTCTACACGTCAGGACGCTGATCTGGCGCTGCCGCGCGCCAAGACAGGGGCCGCGGGAAGCGTCGCCTCCTTTTTAGCGTTGCACAGCAGTACAACAGGCTGCCGCCAGAGGTCCGTCTTCTGCCACTGAGAGCTTTTAAACGTGCAGTCATGACCTTTTAGTAGTATGATGTGCAGGGGCGGATCCAGGGGGCGGGCAAAATGGGAAATTGCCCCCCCCCCCCAAAAAAAAAGTCGGGGGGCAAAAGTATGTTTTTGCCCCCCCCCCCCCAAGTCGGAGTAAAAGTTGCCATTTTTATCTTTCCAAAATCCATTTTAGCTGTTTTTAGCAACTACAACTTGCAAAAAAAAATGCACAAAATTAATTGCACATACATTTTTTCTTCTTCTAATTAATAGCGAAGTAAAGCCGAGCGACTGTAATAGGTCTGTTACGTTATGCTTCAGAAAGATGTTAGTATTTTCGTTGTCTTGTGACAATCCCTGACTGATGTATCTGTCCAACTTTTGTCGGTACATGGTCAGTAGAGATACGGGAAATCTTGAAAAATATGGTCCAGACTACGTGCAGCACCATTCAAGAAATGTAGTGTACCGAGTTGTAATTGGTAACGTTTCGCTGTTATCAACGCTGGCATTGACATTTACTCTACTCGCTGCAGGCTGAAATATCCCGATACCGGCAATGCATTCGGATTGCGAGCCTACGCACCATTGCTACACCACTGTTGTCACTGTCGTTATATTTGTCATCAAATGCCAGTACGCAGGTATGGATTTACTGCATCTCTTATGGCGTGTATTGCTATCTGACATTGTCTTGTCCTCCCATCCTTTCCATATATAGCGATTTCCTTTGAGTACGAGCATGGTGTGGCGTACACAATCATAAGAACCTACATCTTTGCAAGAATGTTTTGTCTTACCATTGTCAGTAGGATAATCAAATGGCCGCTGACGAGCCGTCTCCAAAGATGCATTTTTGATAGCCTCATTCGTAACGCTTTGGTTCTCCACAGCATGCGGACACGTGTATGACCGCCGGCCGTGGCACAGAGCAGCTGCAGCCTGCTCTGATATTTTGTGACCAGCGCCCTTCAACCTGCTCCGTCCTCTCATCCCAAGTCGTCCTGTGTATGTACCCTACCAGCATGCACGGATGTTATAAATTGATGTTATTAAAGCTGGAAATGTGCACTTTTTCGTTTTTCCACATTTTGCTTGCGACGATCCTATCACATCCTTGCCAGCTGCCACTGGATCAGCATGCATCTTGTTTGTGCGTTTTACCGATTAACGCCAACTGTCACCAAACATATGGAAAGAGTGCAATTGGAACCTCAAACGCATTCATATTCAGCCATTTTTAGCACATCCAGCCGGGACAGTGATACCAGTTTTGGTTCGAAGAGTTTCATGCTAAATCCTTCGTTGAATATTTGAATGAACGATGAATTAATATTTGAATATCGAATGAATGTTTTACACAAATACATTCATATATACTTTCGCTGAATATAACGTTTTAGCTCTGGTTGTATAGGTATTTCGTATTTTCATAAAGATATTCCTAGCTTATATGTCCAGTGAGATATTCAGTTTTGTTACAGGGCTAACGTTCTAATGATCATCGTTTTCAACTTCGAGCATCTGAATCACTTACGACTCTTGGTGACGACGTGGCAGTAAGTGACATCCAGATCGCGGAGAATCTCATATTCGTGATGGTAGCGTAGCTCCGTGTTACAAGTCCGTAACACGGAGCTACGGTACAAGTCCGTCGTATTTGGATAATTTAGTGACTAAGAAGCACTTTAAATTATCGTACGAACGCTAAGGGGGCGTAATAGCCGAGTGGTTAAGACGTCTGGCTCTCACGTGGGGAGCCCGTGTTTCGAACCCCGGTAGAGCTATGGCCCCCGGGCGCTAATATGACTAATGTGTTCGCTGGCGAGTCCATAAGAGTTGGCGACCAAGTGGGTCAACTCTTTTATAAAAAAAAGGAAAAGGATCGTACGAATCCTAAATGTATAACCGTATTTTCCGGAGGTGATATGTTATACCACGTTATTGTTATCCAGATTTGTTCAAACGGTTCATTTGGTCGTCTTATTTGTTCATTTGGTCGTATCATTTGGTCGTCTCTATTCCTATGTAACAAAAGTGAAATTAGGTTACAAACCTGACCCGGTAAACAACAGGCTAGCGTTCCGGACACTTGCCGCTCGTCGGTGCACGGAGAGCTATGACAAAACGATAACGGAGACGCCAAACGTCCTCGTTTGAAGCAGGCCCATTCCTACCTTTTGGGTAAAGAAATAACACTTTAATTTCGATGTCCGTTTAATATCAACTTTATAACTTGCATCAGCATATTGATAAAGTATTTCATATATGCTTAGGCGTTACTTTGTACATCCTACCTTTGTTTGGTACCGTTATGGCACGGCCGTCTCCAAAACAGGTGCTTGTCAGATATCGGCTCTCGACGTCATGCTAGCATGCTGTTCAAACTATGTTTGTTTTAAATTATGAGTCTTCGCAACGACATTTGGGTACCTGAAGGCCATGTACGTAGCCAAAGGGGGGGGAAGCACGGGGGTCATGCCCCCCCCCCCCCCCCCCCTCCCCCCTCCCCCAGAGCAAAACAAATTTCACTAGATAAAATTAGATTCTCTGACGACCCGACCCCCACCCCTCCCCCCCGGTCAACAACATTGAGCAAAAATATTGGCTACGTGCCTGCTGAAGGCCAAAAATCCCCCCCCCCCCCAAAAAAAAACTGCGCGGCTGGATCCGCCCCTGGTGATGTGAGTTAGTTTGCCTTTTCGAATGTGTATATCTCAGCGAGTGACAGACTTATGTATGCTTGTGTGCGATATGCTTGTTGTGTATGCTGTGTGTTGTGTGTGCGTACGTGTATACAGGGACGTGGGAACCATGGAGGCAGTGGGGACAACTCGCTCCCACAACTTTGGAGCTGGGGGGCGACGCCCCCCCCCCCCCCCCAACTTTTTACACGATCACTCGACTGTCGATAACAAGGGCATTGCCATCGGAGTTTCAACGGCGGCACGGAGCGCCGCGAAATTTGGCACAGCTTTTTGGGCATCAATATTAAATTACCCACACGTTAAATTGTTTACCTCGGGTCATCTCAGGTCAGGTCAACAGTTTAAGTCAAGTGACACCACCTCTAAAAGTTTCGGTCGTGCCACAGCCAAAGTGATTGACCAAACGGTTTGAAACTCATAGGATGTCATCAGGTGATAAGTACCTACAATTTGTGTATCTCGAATTTGTATATCGGTGACCTAAGGTCAGGTTGATTTCGTGACCTCCCCATTATAAGTCAATGGGGAAAAATTAAAACACGTATTAATCCATATGAAATGGCTAAATTTGACCAGTTTTCACCAGATCCACCACTCTTGTCCCAAATGCAAAGACCTATGTCACATTTCTGATCTTTGACTTCTACGTGGTCAACTCAGGTGACCCCAGGTCACGTATGGTTTTTCTTCGATAACTCTTTACCAAATCAAGGTAAAGCAATGTTTGTTTTCTTCTCACCATTGCATTCGGCTTGTCGAGACAAATAAACTGATGAAAGAGTTGACCTTGACCTGACTTCAGGTCAGGCCAATATTTTGGATATGACCTAACTTGGTCACTCAATATATGATTCGATGCGACTCGACGAGACAAACACAATGGTGAAACATGTTTTACTCTATCCAGAGGCGGAACTTTTTGTTTTTCGTTGGGGTTGTAATTGAGTCGGCGACCGGGGAAAGCGACTCAAGAAAAAGAAAACACAAACAATGTGCAAAATGGAAAAGAGTTAAACACTAGAATAGGTTTTATTATCTGTTTGATTTTCACAAACCGTCAAATGCAACGTCTATCATCCCTATTGTATCATTAGACTTTCCATCAAATCATTTAAGCCCATTTTGGGGTATATATGTTATACATATACACGCAATCACTGCGTTCCATAACAATGTCAAGCCAAGGAGCGCATAACAATCCAATTTTGGCATATGTGACCTCATTTGACCTAGGAGATATTAACCTAGGCTAGGGTCATGGAATTTTCACAAAACAGATTCCCCACAGAACCTCACCACCCTACAATTTGCGTTATTGTATTTCAATTCGGGCCCTTATCCCCCCCCCTCCCTCCTCCAGTGCGTGTAGTTTTCAGAGGCCCTCCAGGGCACGTGTTAATAAAACCATATACATCTATACAGTTCTACCTTGCATCTCACATTCTAAAGAACATGGTAATGCACGTTAGTACACACTTAATGCCTTTGAAACGAAGCTATGGATCAAATAACTGATTATCAATCAAACCGGGAATCACCCTCCGGTAAAGGCGAGATAACACCAGGACGTAATATGAGTCATATGAGAGCCATCAATATTCAATACATCGGTGATTACGTGCGAGCGCTTCGAGCTCGCTCGTCCTTTCGTGAAGTAGGGGAAAATCGGAATATGAGCTGCCTGACCCTGCCCGTGGCGACGCTTTTCAGAAGCTCATATCTCGGCAGCCGCACGTCCGATTGACACGCGGACTTTTTTGTTGTGTGGCCTCATCCACCCTATATCCTTCTTTGCGACCAGTGTCGACTCACGTGGGTGACTATCACTGCGCGTGCCGCGTGCCGCGTGAGGGGTGTTGAAAAGTGCTTTCTCGCAAAAGCTCCGCAACGGCTGGGCCGATTGTGTGCAAATTTAGTGTGTGGTTACTGGTTAGGGACCCCTCGGCCGCCGCCTTCCCACAAGTCAGGGGTGGGGTGCCTCTGCACGTGCGCACGTGCACACCTCTATTCTATATATCAGGAACGGCTGAGCCGATTGTGTTCAAATTTGGAGTGTGGTTAACTGGTTAGGGACCTCTCAGCCGCCACTTTCCCACAAGTCAGGGGTGGGGTCCTCTGCACGTGCTTAAGTGCGCGCCCCTTTTTGTATCTCAGAAACTACTTGCCCGATCGAGTTGAAATTTGGTGTGGTGTCAGGCAACAGTAGTAGGAAAGCAGCACCCTTATGCGTGCGCATACCAACCTCACCAAACATTTCCTTCGCGCTCACTCGTTCATCGCCAACTACGGCGCCTTGCTGGTTATTATTGTTATTTACAAATCCTTTGGGGATTTTGCGTACCGTTTGCAGTATTTATTTACTTATGCATTTACTGGCAATGTTGGGTTGTAATTTTTGAGGATGCAGTTGTAGCTACAACCCCGAAAGTATATAAAGTTCCACCCATGACTCTATCGTGCTTCCGCTAAAAGTTACTCCTTAAAATAAATTCGGCAATTTGTAGAATGTTTCAAATTAAATGGCTTCTGTTGACCTAACTATTGGTCTTAGGTCAATTGTGATGCAACCTCAGCGACAGCAAATTCAATTTACTTTCGAACACCTTTTCCGCGCGTCGCTAGTTCTTTTAGTTATCGAGATATAAACGATTTTATCAAGGACACTCATATAGCCGAAATGCTATCTAACACCGTTTTCTGCTTGGCGCTACGTTGCTTTGTTTTGGAGATCGTAGAGGGGGGGGGGGCGGAAATCCCCCCCCCCCACACCCGGCAGTTCGTGGTTGGCACGAACCCCGTCAGTGCGCGTGTTAATGGACCTTAATTCGGGAACAGTTAACTAACAAACAAAATAACTAACTAACTAACTAGCTTATATATAAGTATAGACAGCCTTTTTCTCTGACAAATGTGTGTGTTCTAAATGTATTGGTATACCAGCATTTGCTTGAGTACGACTGTATAACGATAATTTCATAAAAATGTACCCGAAACATTGACCATAACACCGTAAAACACGGCATAGCATAACCCGGTTGAAGCCAAGTATGGTACTCGTACCAAATGTATGCTAAATGCATGATTTTGCCATGGTCAACTTGGTGCGAGCCTGGCACATCACCTAACCAGCTACATCAGGTTCGGGAGTAAGTCAAGCCCGCCGGTTCTGGATTCAGGCACTTTGTTCGTTCCGCTTCTCCAGTTCCGCTTCTCCAGTTCCGCTTCTCCAGTTCCGCTTCTCCAGTTCCGCTTCTCCGACTTTGTGTGACCCTAGTATCCGTGGCACACCTTCTTCATGTTTACCAGCTATTCTCTAGTTTTTTTTTACTTGTTAGGCGACCCATTTCCTTATATGATATTGATACTCATTTCCTTAAATATATGACATGCTATTGGCAATAAGCAGCATTGGATACGGAAAAGAGCGGCACACGTTGCTTCTCTTCAGTCTTAATTTTTGCCATAGTATTGCCAAAAAGTTCCCCCCCCCCTCCAACTTCAAAGTATAGTTCCCACGCCCCTGCGTGTGCATGTGTGTTTGTGAGTGTGGTGATTTGTCTCTGATTTATTTTCTCTGATCTTATTGTGTGCAATGTGCTGAGTGTCGTTTTTAACATGTCTTCACTTACTAATCATGGCACGACACTTGGAATAGCCAGTATAACATTGGAGAGTGTTGTAATTGCCAAATACAATAGGCTACAATGAGCTGTGCAAAATCGAACCTGGGCTGAACCCGGGCTGCACCACTCGCAGTGACGCTTAATTGGCAAGATCAAACCGTGATAGCTATCAAGTAGGTGTTCTCGGCGAATGTTAGCGCATCACCTGGGTCACATTTCGACATGCTTTTTAATTTGTAAAATAATTTGTGTATACCAGTTATGCGCTGTGCAATGGTACCGGCGGCTGAGCCCCAAATGACCTCAGGTCAAATGGTGACCTCTAGAGGTCAAGTCGTTGTGGGAAACGTAGCACTAAGTAAGTACGAGTATTTTAGCGTTGTATTCATCACCGTAGCTCTTCTTGGTAGGCCACAATGTGTTGTGCAAAATCGAACCTGGCTTGAACCCGGACTGCACCCCTGGTAGTGACGTTTAATTATCAAAGTAAAACCGTGTTAGCTATCAAGTAGGTGTTTTCGGCGAATGTTAGCGCATCAAATGGGCCACATTTGGACATGCTTTTTAATTTGTAAAATAATTTGCGTATACCAGTTATGCGCTGTGCAATGGTATCGGCGGCTGAGCCCCAAATGACCTCAGGTCAAATGGTGACCTCGAGAGGTCAAGTCGTTGTAGGCAACGTAATACCAAGTGTGCGCGAGTATTTTAGCGTTGGAGTTCCCCGTAGCTCTTCTGGGTAGGCCACAATGTGTTGTGCAAAATCGAACCTGGCCTGAACCCGGGCTGAACCTGTCGCAGTGATTAAGAGCGAGCGCGCGCTCGTCCTTCCGTGGTGTATGGGACAAATTTGATTATGAGCGGCCCGACCCGGCACGTGGCGACACTTTTGAGAAGCTCATATATCTGCAACCGCACGTCTGATTGACAAGCGGACTTCTTTGCTTAGCAGCCCCATCTAACCTACCCTGTTTGAAACAAGTGCCGACTCATGTGGGTGACTACCACTGCGCGTGGCGCGTGCCGCGTGAGGGGTGTTGAAAAGTATTTTCTCGCAATAACTCCGCAACGGCTGGGCAGATTATGTGCAAATTTCGTGTGTGGTTAGGAACCCCTCATCCGCCACTTTTACACAACTCAGAGGTGGGATGACTCGCACGTGCGGACGTGCACACCCCTATTCTATATCTCAGGAACGGCCGAGCCGAGTGTGTTCAAATTTGGTGTGTGGTTAGGGACCTCTCATCCGCCAGTTTCCCACAAGTCAGGGGTGGGTGCCTCTGCACGTGCGCACGTGCACACCCCTATTCTGTATCTCAGGAACGGCTGAACCGATTGTTTTCAAATTTGATGTGTGGTTAGGGACCTCTCAGCCGCCGCCTTTCCACAAGTCAGGGGTGGGATGGCTTTGCACGTGCGCAAATGCACACCCCTTCTATATCTCGAGAACGGCTGAGCCGATTGTGTTCAAATTTGGTGTGTGGTTAGGGACCTCTCAGCCCCCACTTTCCCACAAGTCAAAGGGGGTGCCTCTGCACGTGCGCACGTGCGCACCCCTTTTTGTATCTCAGAAACTACTTGCCCGATCGAGTTTGAAATTTCCGATACATTGCCTTTCCGCTCGCTCGGTCATCGCCAACTACGGCGCCTTACTGGTGTTTAATTGTCAAGGTCAAACCGTGATAGCTTTCTAGTAGGTGTTTCCGGTGAATGTTAGCGCATCACCTGGGTCACATTTCGACATGCTTCTCTATTTGTAAAATAATTTGTGTATACCAGCTATGCGCTGTGCAATGGTACCAGCGGCTGAATCCCCAAATGACCTTAAGTCAAATGGTGACCTTGAAAGGTCAAGTCGTTGTGGAAAACGTAATACTAAGTATGTATGAGTATTTTAGCATTGGATTCATCCCCGTAGCTCCTCTGGGTAGGCCACAATGTGCTGTGCAAAATCGAGCCTGGACTGAACCCGGGCTGCACCTCTCGCAACGTTTAATTGACGTTTCTCGTAACGTTTAATTGCCAAGGTCAAGCCGTGATTGCTATCAAGTAGGTGTTTGCGGCGAATGTTAGCACATCACCTGGGTCACATTTCGACATGCTTTTTAATTTGTTTTTGTATACCAGTTATGCGTTGTGCGGTGGTACCGGCGGCTGAGCCCAAATGACCTTAGGTCAAATGGTGACCTTAAGAGGCCGGGTCGATATGGGAAACGTAAGACCAAGTTTTTTTGCGAGTATTTTAGCGTGGATTCATCCCCGTAGCTCTTCTTGGTAGACACAATGTGCTGTGCAAAATCGAGCCTGGCCTGAACCCGGGCTACACCTCTCGCAGGGACGTTTAATTGTCAAGGTCAAACTGTGATAGCTATCACGTAGGTGTTTTCGGCGAATGTTAGCGCATCACCTGGGTCACATTTCGACATGCTTTTTAATTTGTAAAATATTTTTTGTATACCAGTTATACGCTGTGCAATGGTACCGGCGGCTGAGTCCCAAAATTACCTTAGGTCAAACGGTGACCTTGAGAGGTCAAGTCGTTGAGGTAAACGTAAGACCAAGTATGTATGAGTATGTTAGCGTTGGATTCATCCCCGTAGCTCTTCTGGGTAGGCCACAATGTGCTGTGCAATATTTGAACTCGTGACCTTGCTTGACCTCTGGAGGTCAAACCGCTGGGAGTGAGACCGAATACTGTTAGGTGTGGACTACTGGGCCTCTGGTGGATCTTCTGTGCAAATTTCAGCTCAATCGGAGGTGATCCGAACCTGGGCTGAACCTGGGCTGTCTTGATGGACCCTGATCGATGTGTGTCAGCACGCTTGTCAGCAAGCTTGTCAGCACGCTTGTCAGCACCATCCACGGTCCAGTATTCTGCCTGCCTACCAATCACGACCAAGTATTCTGCCTACGTCATGTAGGCAGAATGATGTGACCACAATGGTAGCCATGCTCAGGCCGTCCGTGCTGACAAAATGTGATGACGCACATCGATCAGGGCCAAGTTATATCTCTGCAAAAGCCCGAAAGTGACACGTCCGTGAAGTTAGAGACTTATTCAGCGATGGATTGAGCGACGGATTGAACGACGGATTGAGCGACGGATTCATATTTGGTCCAAACCTCGGCCCACAGTCAATTCTGGCCATTGGCGGATCCAGAACGGGTGTTGTTTTTTTTTGGGGGGGGAGGGGGTAAAATTCCAAAAAGTCTCACACAATTCTGAAAACTCATCGGATTTCGCTTCCTTATGCATTGATAGCTGATTTAGCCCTCGCCCTACGGGAGCTTTTTTCACCTTCGCCCTACGGGGGGAGGGGGGGGGCTGACAGCCCCCCTGTTAACTTCCAAACCAAGCAACTTAGAGCAATGCGGTAAGAACCAGCATGTTGCCTGTCATGAGAGGAATCTAACAGTATGCGATTTTCAGGTTTCAGGTCAACGGGTGACCCTCCAGGTCAAGTGAATGACCTCGGATTTACCACGTCCAGAACAGCGATTTTGCTCTTCAGAAAACCTCAAAATTAGAAATTGATAAATGTAAATAAAAGGCACGTTCCTAGACCAGTTTTGGCTCAGAAATACAGAAAATGTAATTATTTTTCGTATCTTGTCAAACAAAGTCAATTAAAAAAAAAACATCAGTTTCTTACACTTAGGAAGCCATCACTCAGTCAAAAATGAAGATATTGCTTTGAAATTTGGTATGGGCATTGTCCATACTTAGTTCTCTCACATACATTCCGTTTTTTTTTTACATTTTTGAAAAGTTTTATTTTGTGGGGATTTTTTTTAATAAAATAATGTTTATTTTATTTTAGGGGTCAAAAACCCAAAATTTTGCAAATTCGAGATTGTCATTTTAAAGAGAATGCCATTTTGTATCTTTGGTGAATTGCGTTTGCAGTTTGCTTTAAAACTCTGTTTTCTACGATTTTATTCAAATATTTATCATTTTTTACCAACATGACGTCATCAAAACATGATTATCTCCCAAACTACTAACCAATTTCAATTATATTTTTACAGCATACGTATAATTATTGTACATTCAGCTCCCCAATTTTTTTTTAGCAAGATACACCGCATGTGTAAAAAATTATGCAAGAAAACCTCAGAGGGCCTGTCAGCCCCCCCCCCCCCGTAGGGCGAGGGTTAAAGTTAATTCTCCTTAGTAAACGTTGCTTAGATTTTCTTCTATATCAGGAAATGTGTCAATGTTGCGCCGATTTCAGGCGGGGGGGGGGGGGGGGGGGGCAATTGCCCATTCTGCCCAACCGTAGACCCGCCACTGGATCTTTGTATTTTTAAAAAGATGCGGGACTCTGGTGAAATTGGGCAAATTTAGCCATTTTCTGTGGATTTATATGCATTTTCATGTTTCCCCAATGACTTATAATTGGGAGGTCACAAAATAGACTTCCCCTTAACCCTATTCCTTGCGGGGGCAGATTCTGCCCCCCCCCCCCCCGGTGGTTTTCACTTGCCGCATCTAAACCGTTAGGCTTAGCGTCCTGAAACTTTGTGACGTTTCCCAAAATTGAATGGCGCGTGTTGTGTCAAAATTATGAAAAAATCGGTCCAGCAGAGGCGGTTCCAGGTTTCTGTTTTGGGAGGGCGATACGAATGCGATTTTGCGGCGCATACTTCCTTCGTGGTTTGCAGTGCAATAAATGCGTCAGAAACAATTGCAATACAATATGCATCATAGATACTTGGATTGTACATATTTTGGGGGCAGAGGCGCACTCAGGGTAAATAAAATGTGAGACGATATCCAACTTCAAATTAGTAAGATGATAAAAGCGCTACGCGCATGGTGCCCCCCCCCCCCATGTTTTTTTTCTGGATCCGCCTATGCGCAATATATCAAATTTAACAAATTACAGCATATAATGCCCACATGTAACGTTCACGTCGTCCCAAACAATCACGAACAGCATATTTTTTTTTATCAGAAAATCCCCCCCCATTTTACATTCCCTGAATACGCCTCTGATTTTGTGTTTTTTTTTGTCTTTTGATATATTACAGATCAGTACATTTGAAGCTCAAAAACGTTTGGGGCATGAAAATCGGTCGAGCCACATGGCCGCAATGATCTTTCAAAAAACACCCACAATTTTCGTATTTTTTGCCCACTGGCCCCCATTTTATAACAAAACAAAAATTTCGAGGTCCAAAAAGAGAGATCTTGTAATGTTGAATCGAATGGCGTCTTCCCCATCGAAATCAACTGAGCGGTTCTCGAGATCTCTGAGGGGGGGCAGAATCTGCCCCCCCCCCCCGTAGGTTAACGTAATTTTGGCCGCCCTCAGGGAATAGGGTTGTCACCGATATCAAAAATCATCCGAAATAGCAGATTTGTAGGTGCTTATGACCTGATTAAATCCTGTGAGTATCTAACTGATCGGTCAAGCAATGTGGCTGCGGCACGACCTTACATTTTCTGGAGGTGGGATCACTAGACTTGCCTTAGTGACGTGACCTGAGGAGATCCGAGGTAATCAAATTAACAGGATTTGGGCAATTGATAGGCAAGCATCGTGTCGATAGGCAAGCATTTTTTGATATCGATAGGCAAGCATGTTTTCAATTGATAGGCAAGCAGGCAATCATCGTTCGCATGGCGTCGTTTTCCGCTATTTCCAAAAAAAATATAAGGGGGACGGTATCCGCCCTCACTGGCGAATCCAGGTGGCGGAGATCAGGCCCCCCCCCCCCCTAGGAATCTTTGGGGGGGGGGGGGCATGCAATACAAGTAATGCCCCCCTCCCCCCGCGCGTTCCCTGCACTGAACGTGAAAAACAATGATCTTAGGAGAAAACTTCATGAAAACGGAAGTTTTTCTTCTTCTATCAAGTGATTGCGTTTTAAGTTTTTATGTATCCCTTGGTTTCAATGATAGACAAAACGGCGCACCTGATGCAATTCAAGCAGCCCCAGTGACACGCACCCCGCTGGGGGAGGGGGGGGGGACGGAATCTGCCCCATCCCGGATTTGCTCCATAACCTTAAAACTGTGTTAGATATCAACGTGAAACCTGCAGTACCTTATACTGCATCAGTTCTAAGTCTTCTCACCAAATTTCAAGGAAGGAAATGTAGTAATTTTGGGAGATAATAACGTTTTAATGACGTCATGTCATGCCATTTTTTTTGTGGGGAAAACAATAAGTGTTCGAAAAATCGTAAAAATAGAGTTTCAAAGAAAATTGCAAATAAACAACGTCAAAAGAAAGGAAATAACATTCTCTGCAAATGGCTATCTCAAATTTGTGATTTTGTTTTTTTTACCCAGAAATCAAATATTTTGTTTTGTTACTTCGAAAAAATGCCCACATTTTTTTGTGTGTGTTAATTCGAAATGTGAATTTCTTAAGGTCGAATAACAAATAAGGTGACCGGCCAAATCCGCGGAGGAAAAAAATGGCTGAACCTTTTTGCCACAAAAAATATGCCCCCCAGAAATCCTTTTTGCCCCCCAGTGGTTTCTTTTAACCTTATTTGTAACAGGCTCCTGGCTACCCCTATTTGTAACGGTGGGGGGGGGGGGGGGGGGGGGGGGGGGGGCAAAAAATATTCCACCCCCCGGAAATCTCGAGATCTTCCCGTCCGATTTTCAAAATTAAACGGTGTTTGGTTCCCCCAAAACAATCTACATTTCTAAATCATAATACAAAATATACATTTTGGATAGGGGGCAACAGGGGGGCAAAAACTACAAATTTTAGTGATATATTTGATCCAACATAGCTTTCATGTTTATCGATTGATTTTAACACAACTAATAAGAATCGATAGAGATTGAATTGGAAATTGATATATGACGGTGACGTTTGCAAATTCGAAAATCATAGGCGTGTGCAGGTCACTCAATATGGGGGTGAAGTAAATGCGTAATAAAACCATTTTTTTATGTTGTTTTTTTGATAAATGAAATGGTATGTGATTGTGACATTAGACAAAAACAGTTATAAATAATATTTTTTTGCCATAGGCGGTACCAGGCTAGTGAAAAAGGAGGTCAAATTGGAGGGAAAAAATATTAACCGCAGACAAGTTGCTACCCAGCACTATAAATATGTTACTGATCGTAGATAGTTCCTTTTTACATGTTGTACTTTATCATAGGCGTATCCAGGGTTCAAACTGGGCGGAGCAAGACCTTTTGATAAGTATATTATCCGCTATTATGATACTAACTAGTCAACAGTGACTATTTCACTTACAACTTCAATTAACATTGCTTAGCCCCCTTTTTACCCTACCTGGACTCGCCTATTATCTTATAATCGTTCGTAGAGTAGCCTGTGGTGCGTGTTTCATCGAAAACTGCAGTATGTTATGTCATGGTACGCCCATGCCTCTTAGCTTCCTGCAATAATATGACCCCCCTTTCTTCCATTCCTGAGCGCGCCTTTGCAAAAAAATGAGTTTATTCCCTTTTATGGACTCATATGTGCATATATCAGTATAAGCTAAGCGTCTATTGCGCCGTTATCGCTGGCATATCGTCATCACCATGCCAGTCACCCCCTTTTCATGTGCCTGAACACGCCCCTGAGACTCTATATGTAATAAATTATGCAAATAATGGAAGTAGAACCTATCTTTTACATCTTGATAGCTATAAATGCCCCTTACATCGCTCTTTTGGCTTCCCGCCAAGCATTTAATACTTCCTGGAAACCCCCCCCCCCCTTTCAAGCCCCTGAAACCGCCTCTGCCATGCAATTTTTATGATATTCATTAACATCAACTAATTTGCACTTGTTGCAATCACCGTAAACCGATGTAACTCCTTCATACTTGAGGCAGTTAGGAAGAAACCGCGAAGATCGCATTTCCGTAATATCGCCAAATGTCGCCTCCGAACCCACCCAAAACTGTGCCCTGGAACCGCCTCTGTTCAGGTTAAGAACTCAAAATTTGACTCCAAATGCGGTATTCAATTCTATGAAAAGTCCCAAATTTCATGGGCCTGCTCCCAGCATATATACATGTATACATGTATCCATGTATACATGTATACATATATACATACATACATACATACATACATACATACATACATACATACATACATACATACCTACAAACATACACAACATATATATACATATATACATATATACATATACATATATACATATATACCTCTA
>JAXIVJ010011538.1:0-43277 GCA_036785665.1 Chirona hameri | reverse complement strand
GCTCACTATTAGTTCGTGTATTGGGTCCAATTATGACCACAAAATGTGCATCACTACGGACTCAAACGGTCGGGCGTCATAAGTTCTCACTGCCAGTCGAGGGTCCTCAAGGGAGTCCGGCAAACGTTCTCAATTGAGCCTGGTAGCGACGGTGTGTGTTCGCTGCGGAGTGTTTGTGATAAAATGCCGAGCTTGTTACCATATACGCTTTCTTGTTTTTGTTCGCGCGCTCCTGTGAGCCCTGGTACTTCTTGATAAGTGATGCTCGAGATGTACGCGATTGCCATGTGTATAGCGATAATCAAGCGACTTGCAGGTGTAGTTCATACTTATAATGTCCAAGTGAGATTATTTCTAGCTATATAGTGTATGGATACTGTCAAACTATTGGCTATATCTGGAAAATCCACACGCAAGTCACATGTCATTAAAGAAGCAAACGTTTCCGATTTATCGTCTCATCCGCTCAATAGGTACCTTATCAAGTTCACCTCCAAACGCAAACCTGCTCTCGGTATCGACTGATACGAGATGAAGAAAAACGGTCTCTCTGTACCATGTATTTGCTCATCTGACGTGTAAACGCACAAACCATTAGCTCCTTCGTCGGTACTCACCACAGCTTGTTCCACAACTGGCGATTATAGTACAGCCACGCCAGCGCCCCGACTCGTTCATTCCCGTGTGTCCACAGCTAGATCTACGAGAGTTCCACAACGTGTTTCTGTACGAGTGCTTGTCATCACGAGCAGTTTGGTTTGTAGATCCCGTATCCCGGAGAGGTTTTCTTATGCGTTAATCACTGTCGTGAATAGCTGAACGTCCATTGGTTGTTAGTGTAGTGTAGTGATGGACCAGGACGACCACATAGAGTCCGTTTCCTATAGCAGCAGCTTCGTATTGCGTTGTGTGTGCTAGCGTGACGTCACAGGGTGTTTAGTGTGACGTCACGTTATACAGTCACAAATAGGTGCCGGGTAGCGTGGCGCCTCTGCTGCTGCTACTGCCGCCGCTGCAGTCGTCTCTGTGTGTGTGTCTGTCTGTCTGTCTGTCTGTCTGTCTGTCTGCCTGCTCACTGTCGGTACACTCTACTGTAGCCGAGGCCGGCAGAGCGGTGCCCCGTGGCCGAGTTGTACCTGTGCCCGGATGTGCGAGGTCCACGCGATGTACCCTCCTCCTCCTCCTCCTTCTCCTATTTGTACTTTTGTACCGCGGCGGCTGATCTGCCGGCAGAATATACCCATCACACACAGAGCGCTGCTGTGTTAATACAGGGGATAATGAGGGCAGAGGTGCGCGGGGATGGGCTGATCTGCCGGCAGAATATACCTATCACACACAGAGCGCTGCTGTGTTTATACAGGGGATAATGAGGGCAGAGGTGCGCGGGGATGGGCTGATCTGCCGGCAGAATATCACACACGGAGCGCTGCTGTGTTTATACAGGGGATAATGAGAGCAGAGGTGCGCGGGGATGGGCTGATCTGCCGGCAGAATATCACACACAGAGCGCTGCTGTGTTTATACAGGGGATAATGAGGGCAGAGGTGCGCGGGGATGGGCTGATCTGCCGGCAGAATATACCCATCACACACAGAGCGCTGCTGTGTTTATACAGGAGATAATGAGAGCAGAGGTGCGCGGGGATGGGCTGATCTGCCGGCAGAATATACCCATCACACACAGAGCGCTGCTGTGTTTATACAGGAGATAATGAGAGGAGAGGTGCAAGGGGATGGGCTGATCTGCCGGCAGAATATACCCATCACACACAGAGCGCTGCTGTGTTTATACAGGGGATAATGAGGGCAGAGGTGCGCGGGGATGGGCTGATCTGCCGGCAGAATATACCCATCACACAAAGAGCGCTGCTGTGTTTATACAGGGGATAATGAGGGCAGAGGTGCGCGGGGATGGGCTGATCTGCCGGCAGAATATCACACACAGAGCGCTGCTGTGTTTATACAGGGGATAATGAGAGCAGAGGTGCGCGGGGATGGGCTGATCTGCCGGCAGAATATCACACACAGAGCGCTGCTGTGTTTATACAGGGGATAAGGAGAGCAGAGGTGCGCGGGGATGGGCTGATCTGCCGGCAGAATATCACACACAGAGCGCTGCTGTGTTTATACAGGGGATAATGAGGGCAAAGGTGCGCGAGGATGGGCTGATCTGCCGGCAGAATATCACACACAGAGCGCTGCTGTGTTTATACAGGGGATAATGAGAGCAGAGGTGCGCGGGGATGGGCTGATCTGCCGGCAGAATATACCCATCACACACAGAGCGCTGCTGTGTTTATACAGGGGATAATGAGTGCAGAGGTGCGCGGGGATGGGCTGATCTGCCGGCAGAATATCACACACAGAGCGCTGCTGTGTTTATACAGGGGATAATGAGGGCAGAGGTGCGCGGGGATGGGCTGATCTGCCGGCAGAATATACCCATCACACACAGAGCGCTGCTGTGTTTATACAGGAGATAATGAGAGCAGAGGTACGCGGGGATGGGCTGATCTGCCGGCAGAATATCACACACAGAGCGCTGCTGTGTATATACAGGAGATAATGAGGGCAGAGGTGCGCGGGGATGGGCTGATCTGCCGGCAGAATATACCCATCACACACAGAGCGCTGCTGTGTTTATACAGGGGATAATGAGGGCAGAGGTGCGCGGGGATGGGCTGATCTGCCGGCAGAATATACCCATCACACACAGAGCGCTGCTGTGTTTATACAGGAGATAATGAGAGCAGAGGTGCGCGGGGATGGGCTGATCTGCCGGCAGAATATACCCATCACACACAGAGCGCTGCTGTGTTTATACAGGGGATAATGAGAGCAGAGGTGCGCGGGGATGGGCTGATCTGCCGGCAGAATATACCCATCACACACAGAGCGCTGCTGTGTTTATACAGGGGATAATGAGGGCAGAGGTGCGCGGGGATGGGCTGATCTGCCGGCAGAATATCACACACAGAGCGTTGCTGTGTTTATACAGGGGATAATGAGAGCAGAGGTGTGCGGGGATGGGCTGCTTTGCCGGCAGAATATCACACACAGAGCGCTGATGTGTTTATACAGGGGATAATGAGAGCAGAGGTGCGCGGGGATAGGCTGATCTGCCGGCAGAATATCACACACAGAGCGCTGCTGTGTTTATACAGGGGATATTGAGAGCAGAGGTGCGCGGGGATCGGCTGATCTGACGGCAGAATATCACATACAGAGCGCTGCTGTGTTTATACAGGGGATAATGAGAGCAGAGGTGCGCGGGGATGGGCTGATCTGCCGGCAGAATATCACACACAGAGCGCTGCTGTGTTTATACAGGGGATAATGAGGGCAGAGGTGCGCGGGGATGGGCTGATCTGCCGGCAGAATATACCCATCACACACAGAGCACTGCTGTGTTTATGAAGGGGATAATGAGGGCAGAGGTGCGCGGGGATGGGCTGATCTGCCGGCAGAATATACCCATCACACACAGAGCGCTGCTGTGTTTATACAGGGGATAATGAGAGCAGAGGTGTGCGGGGATGGGCTGATCTGCCGGCAGAATATACCCATCACACACATAGCGCTGCTGTGTTTATACAGGGGATAATGAGAGCAGAGGTACGCGGGGATGGGCTGATCTGCCGGCAGAATATACCCATCACACACAGAGCGCTGCTGTGTTTATAAAGGGGATAATGAGGGCAGAGGTGCGCGGGGATGGGCTGATCTGCCGGCAGAATATACCCATCACACACAGAGCGCTGCTGTGTTTATACAGGGGATAATGAGAGCAGAGGTGCGCGGGGATGGGCTGATCTGCCGGCAGAATATCACACACAGAGCGCTGCTGTGTTTATACAGGGGATAATGAGAGCAGAGGTGCGCGGGGATGGGCTGATCTGCCGGCAGAATATCACACACAGAGCGCTGCTGTGTTTATACAGGGGATAATGAGGGCAGAGGTGCGCGGGGATGGGCTGATCTGCCGGCAGAATATACCCATCACACACAGAGCGCTGCTGTGTTTATACAGGGGATAATGAGAGCAGAGGTGCGCGGGGATGGGCTGATCAGCCGGCAGAATATACCCATCACACACAGAGCGCTGCTGTGTTTATACTGGGGATAATGAGAGCAGAGCTTTAAAATGCGCGCCGAAGGCGCGCCATTTTTTATCTTCAAGTTCCCGAATTTCTTATTTTCTGAATGTATGACTGATGCTATTCGACCTTTCTTCTCAGTAGGTAATCTATGCTATTTATTATTTTGTTATTACTTCTCAGTAGGTATTTGTATCTTTGAGCTAAGTACTGCTATTGTCACTCATTGTCGCCGACAATCTCCAGTTTCCTCTGCAGTTCTGGGGCCTGGGACATTTCTGTAGCTGAAGATGTCAGATCTGGTGTTCGAAAAATAAGTGAAGATGAGATTCCCTATAGATGGAGTTTATTGTAGAATAGAAGCGTAGAATTAAGAACGTAGAATGATATAGATGAGTAGTTAGCAGAGACGCAGACACGCGACACAGGAGCCGAGGCTCAAAATCCACTGTCACGGCGGCGTTCCTGCCGCATTAGGCTGCACTCAGGTAGGCCTATCCGATCCACACACACACACACACCGGCGCACACAACTGCGACGCGCGGCGGAGTCACCCACCGGCGAGAACTGCTCCCGGCGGCTGTCAAATTCAGACTGCCGTGGCAGCGTCTGGCCACCACGAACACCACCAGGCAAACTGTGCAATCCGATGCAAAACAATGACTGGGCCGAGATTGGATTGGAATTTGATATAACGATGATTGTGACGGCGTCCTGGACTCGGGTGGCGCTGCCTTCCCCGAGCTGCGGTGGCTGTCCGCGCCACCGCAGCTCGGGGAACTAGCTCGGCACGCGCGCTGACACAGTAAAGCTATCTGAATGGTGCATTGTGCCGCCGCGGGCCCGGTCTCCGCTGGCCGGCCGAAACTGCGAGGCAACACCAAAATTAAAGACGTTAGGAGAGGATTAGTGGTGCGGAGAGGAGAGGACTAGTGGTATCGCTCTCGTTATTAAATTTGCGTGTATTTCAGATTTTTGCCTTCATTTACTCCACCGATGTAGTTTTTTATATATACATCCGATGGCAAATAGGTGCCCCCTTCCAGTGACGCGATTTTGCCTCGAATGGGGGGGGGGGCTGGTGGCTTCACTGGGGGGGGGGCGCACCCCCTGTTAACATGTTAGATGAGGCCTTGCTTCAGTATCTATGCACACTCTTCTAATGTTAGCACATATTTATTTGCTAACTTTTGGTGCATGCAACACTTCAGTAGAGCAATTAGTTGATGCATATAAAAAGACCAATTAATTTGACGATATTAAACTTTTTGTCGGCCGTCAAAAATGTTTATAATAGGTTATACACATTCAGAACACCTTGAACCATAATTATACAAGTGTAAATAAAATGTTTCGAGAGCATCTATAGATAAGCAAGATAGGGGAGAGCCGAGTTATGTGCGGTTTTCCTGGCCCATATCGCGCGTTTCGGGTGGCCCGTGACGTCCCGGGCGACCCGATGCACCCGGTACTGGGCCGTGCGTGGCGGTGCAGGGGACATGGTTAGATAAGACTGTCACTGATAAGATGTTATGCACGTTTCTGGGGGGGGGGGGGGGGGTAGCTGTCGACACATAATATCATGCGTCCCTCCGCTCCACCACGCCGCCCAGCACCGGGTGCATAGGGACGCCCGGAACGACGCGTAACGCCCGAAACTCGCGATATGGGTTAGGAAAAACGCACATAACTCGGCAAAGTCTTGCCAATCTAGATGTTCTTGAAACATTTTCTTCACACTTACAGGTTCGTATTTTAAGGTGTTATTACTATGTTCTTAACCTATACACATTTCTGACGGCCGACAAAATGTTTAACATTGCCAAATTAACAGTTTTTTTTTTATAAAGTGCATCAATTCATTGTTATACTGAGGTGCTACCTGCACCAACAGTTAGCAAATGAATATGGGGTAGCATTAGAAGAGTGTTCATAGATACTGAAACGATCAAGAATAATCCTAATATCATATACGGCTGAGATACCGGCTACCAAACTTCAGCGTTTTCCTATCGCCACGACACACAAATAGTCGACCCGGCAGCGCAATACTTTGTGCTTAAAGCTGGAGCTTCAAGACAGCTTAAAACCAGCATCATCCATGGTTTCCAATGTTTCGAAGCATTCTTTTTCCAAAGAAGTTGTTTTTAAAAGGAAGATTCAAAAGGATATCCCGTGTTCCCTAGATTGCATCCGATAGTGCCATCTGGCGGCCGGCGCTGAAACTCACTGTTTTGGGAGGCGCGGCGTAAAAAGGTGCACGGCTGAAACAGCACTAATTGGTCGAAACTGAGAAAACTAAGAAGTGGCATTTCCTTAGAATCCGCAATGGAACCGGGACGGCAAGAGAGCCAATTTGTTTCTGACATCACCTGCCAAAAAAAAACACTTTACTGCCTATATATACATATACTAACTGCTGCACTGGATATTACTGTGTGATTTGGGGGATTTTTCGAGTTCAGATATAATCGAATAAATATGGATAATCGTGTTCCCGTCATTTTGTATTTGTAGTCACGACCTCAGCGCCTTTCCATGCGCCTTTCCAGCGCCTTTCCATGACGGTTTATTCCAGCAGTCAGGTTAAGATGGATGCAAAGATAAAAACCACATATCGACGGTACACAGTAGAGACAGTGCAAACTTAAAGGTCAGGAAAAACACTCCGCCTGCCTGCATGCTATATGGTCAGAAACTGTTTCAGCACATAATCATTGCTGCGGCGATACTGGCGAGAGTTCCGCGTTTCCGTGCTCCTGCTTCGGACGCAGCTACTTCTTCTCGTTTTTGGGCCACGGGAACTCCGGTCAGCAGCAGAGAAAGCGATACAGACGAAGAACTGAGGCCTGATCAGAGTGGCGCCTGACAAGAGGCTGCCATCCCAGCTCCATTATAATAGAGGTCGGAGGTATGGAGTCAGCTTTTGCAATTGTGCTCGTGCATGGCGGATTCCATATTTTTTTCGCTGTCATTTGATCATACCTCGCACAACAAATACAAATAATTGATTAGTTCGAAATTCATCAGCACCACCTAATTAAACTAATTAGCTTAATTAGCTGTAATACAATTATGATATATCCCAAACAAAGCCAGATATAGCCAATTTGAAGGTACCTACCCCCACTAAATAGACTATAAGGATCTATAAAAAAATCAGTTGGGTGATTACCAAATTTCTCGACCAATCAGATTTAAGCAGCACGATATATCTCCCAAACAAGTAAAACAAATAGAAACCAAAAATTAAGCACACTTTACAAGACCAAATTTGGGGTCTGCGTTTTCAATACACCAAAAATTAGCTCTCTTGCACCAAAACTGAGGAGATCTAAATTTTGGCCAAATTCACGGGGAGCTTATAACGTGACAACGGAAAACTGTTGGTGCTGATAGGTTTCGCAGGAATTCCCCCCCCCATTTTTTTGTATCGAATTTTATGATATTGCATCGAAAAAAAGACAGATGACGAATATCCGGAGCAAAAAATGTCTACCCCTACCTCTAATTATATCCAGAGAGAAGCCTCTCAATCCCAGAAGTAAACCGACAAGCCTTAGAAAATTGGTATCCGAAGATAAAATACTCAGTTATTGGAATGTCACTAACGGGCGTCATTACTAACGGGAAGTAATCAGTTGTGGAATTTGTGGGTTGTTTTCGCCCTCGAAGCAGCGCGATGAATTCGTATGCCTATATTTAATTCATGCTTAATTAATTTGATTCACAGATTTGATATAAAATGGACATTGACTGCATTTTTAACAGAGCAAAATAATGCCTTATACGAACATCATAGACTGGTACAACCGGTTTACCTCCCTTTATAGAGTATACCAGGTTTAAATATTTGATACATGATTACTGTTTGATAACCCTAAATGTTCCAAGCGGCTTGGGGCGCTGGAAATCTTCGCCGGTTGCAAGGTGTACATTGTTTAAGCAGAATTTTACTAATTTAGGGTCTAGAAGAAAATCTGAACATAACTGTCCTGAAACGTCACAAGTATTAATATTGAGAATAAATTGTCAGCCACATAACAATTGCGCCGCCAAGAGGCGCGGAATTTGAGGTTTTGGAAGGCTGGAACACTATTTTGCTATTTGAATCAGACCGTAGGGGTATCACGGGGAAATGAGACTGGAGCAAAAGGGAAGACAACAAAACATGTTGGCTCCCTCCCCCCCCCCCTTTAAAGCTAAAGAGGCCCCCTGGAACCGCCGGTGCCCCTCCCCATAATATAAGCCCGCCTCGCTAAAATGCCCACCCAGTCCAAAATCCTTACGGGAGGCCCTGAAATACAGTCCAAGATTTAATTAATCATGCACTTTCATATTCCCCGCGCTTATATAGTGCATTTACAGAGCCATTGGTTTCCAAACCGTTATGTACTGAACGTCTTGTCTTCTACATACTGGCACGTATCAAGTACGATTGCCGATTAGTGATATACGATATGATTGATGTACGATTGACGGTTAGTGATATACGATATGATTGATGTACGATTGACGGTTAGTGATATACGATATGATTGATGTACGATTGACGGTACTGATATACGATATGATTGATGTACGATTGACGGTTAGTGATATACGATATGATTGATGTACGATTGACGGTTAGTGATATACGATATGATTGATGTACGATTGACGGTTAGTGATATACGATATGATTGATGTACGATTGACGGTTAGTGATATACGATATGATTGATGTACGATTGACGGTTAGTTATATACGATATGATTGATGTACGATTGACGGTTAGTGATATACGATATGATTGATGTACGATTGACGGTTAGTGATATACGATATGATTGATGTACGATTGACGGTTAGTGATATACGATATGATTGATGTACGATTGACGGTTAGTGATATACGATATGATTGATGTACGATTGACGGTTAGTGATATACGATATGATTGATGTACGATTGACGGTTAGTTATATACGATATGATTGATGTACGATTGACGGTTAGTGATATACGATATGATTGATGTACGATTGACGGTTAGTGATATACGATATGATTGATGTACGATTGACGGTTAGTGATATACGATATGATTGATGTACGATTGACGGTTAGTGATATACGATATGATTGATGTACGATTGACGGTACTGATATACGATATG
This sequence comes from Chirona hameri, assembly GCA_036785665.1. Lineage (NCBI taxonomy): Eukaryota > Metazoa > Arthropoda > Thecostraca > Balanomorpha > Balanidae > Chirona > Chirona hameri. The sequence goes on along the minus strand of JAXIVJ010011538.1, from coordinate 34,013 downwards.
ATTGATGTACGATTGACGGTACTGATATACGATATGATTGATGTACGATTGACGGTTAGTGATATACGATATGATTGATGTACGATTGACGGTTAGTGATATACGATATGATTGATGTACGATTGACGGTTAGTGATATACGATATGATTGATGTACGATTGACGGTACTGATATACGATATGATTGATGTACGATTGACGGTTACTGATATACGATATGATTGATGCACGATTGACGGTACTGATATACGATATGATTGATGTACGATTGACGGTTAGTGATATACGATATGATTGATGTACGATTGACGGTTAGTGATATACGATATGATTGATGTACGATTGACGGTTAGTGATATACGATATGATTGATGTACGATTGACGGTACTGATATACGATATGATTGATGTACGATTGACGGTACTGATATACGATATGATTGATGTACGATTGACGGTTAGTGATATACGATATGATTGATGTACGATTGACGGTTAGTGATATACGATATGATTGATGTACGATTGACGGTTAGTGATATACGATATGATTGATGTACGATTGACGGTTACTGATATACGATATGATTGATGTACGATTGACGGTTAGTGATATACGATATGATTGATGTACGATTGACGGTTAGTGATATACGATATGATTGATGTACGATTGACGGTTAGTGATATACGATATGATTGATGTACGATTGACGGTACTGATATACGATATGATTGATGTACGATTGACGGTTAGTGATATACGATATGATTGATGTACGATTGACGGTTAGTGATATACGATATGATTGATGTACGATTGACGGTTAGTGATATACGATATGATTGATGTACGATTGACGGTTAGTGATATACGATATGATTGATGTACGATTGACGGTTAGTGATATACGATATGATTGATGTACGATTGACGGTTAGTGATATACGATATGATTGATGTACGATTGACGGTTAGTGATATACGATATGATTGATGTACGATTGACGGTACTGATATACGATATGATTGATGTACGATTGACGGTACTGATATACGATATGATTGATGTACGATTGACGGTTAGTGATATACGATATGATTGATGTACGATTGACGGTTAGTGATATACGATATGATTGATGTACGATTGACGGTTAGTGATATACGATATGATTTATGTACGATTGACGGTACTGATATACGATATGATTGATGTACGATTGACCGTTACTGATATACGATATGATTGATGTACGATTGACGGTTAGTGATATACGATATGATTGATGTACGATTGACGGTTAGTGATATACGATATGATTGATGTACGATTGACGGTTAGTGATATACGATATGATTGATGTACGATTGACGGTTAGTGATATACGATATGATTGATGTACGATGGACGGTTAGTGATATACGATATGATTGATGTACGATTGACGGTTAGTGATATACGATATGATTGATGTACGATTGACGGTTAGTGATATACGATATGATTGATGTACGATTGACGGTTAGTGATATACGATATGATTGATGTACGATTGACGGTTAGTGATATACGATATGATTGATGTACGATTGACGGTTAGTGATATACGATATGATTGATGTACGATTGACGGTTAGTGATATACGATATGATTGATGTACGATTGACGGTTAGTGATATACGATATGATTGATGTACGATTGACGGTTAGTGATATACGATATGATTGATGTACGATTGACGGTTAGTGATATACGATATGATTGATGTACGATTGACGGTTAGTGATATACGATATGATTGATGTACGATTGACGGTTAGTGGCATTGTGATCTGACACATGATCTTGTAAAACGTTTAATAGAGAAATGGTCACATAAAACATTCCTTAAGTTTGACGTCATATGGTCGATCCCGATTCCTTCGTCCGAATCCGGTATTAGAATCACGGAAGCCGCCAATGATTTTTTCTTTCTAAATCGCCAAATTCGCCAAGGAAATGCTCCTAATCGTTCCGCAACATGACATCTGACTAAACAGCCGACAGTGACTGCCGACACCCGCGCTGACCTTCTCAACGGAAACCAACCTTAACAAGCCAACTAATGGCGACTCCGTGTAGTCTTGTGACTGTTCAAGGCGACCTGTAGCCTTGTAGCCTTACGACTGTTCCAGTGGCAAGGCGACATCCGGCAGCCATCGGGATAATGACGTCACATCGCGGGCCAATGACGTCACATTGCCTCGGGCGTGTGTTGAAGGGGCAGGGAACTCTAGGTGTAAACTTACTGAACCGAGCATCGCCCCGCAACGCAGACGGTGTTGGATTTGTTTTGCTAGCCAGAGAACAACTGAACTCAAGTGCGCATTACAAATGTATCTACATCAGAGTTCACCACGGGCCGGGCTGGCCCTATGGGCCATGGGCCGGCCCTGGGACGGGCCAGGGCCGGGCCTCAACTTTAAGGAAATCACCGGGCTCTGGGCGGGCCTGGGCTGACATTTTGAAGTAATGCGCGCAAGCTCAGGTCAGCTTAAAAATATTTTAACCTGCAGTTCACTTACACAGCAACACACTGTTGCTGTGGCTGTGGCTTTTTGTTTTTTTTTGGTTAGCATAGTTGGTTAATTGCTTCACATTTATAGTATACAAGTAAATATGCTAGGATAATGATGGCAAATTTTGTGAAAATAATGATATGCTTAATCTGAACGTGCCGGACTGGGCCTGAGCCTCAATATTATTGATTTGACCGGGCCTGGGCCGGGCCGGGCTGGGGGTTGGTGGGCCTGGTCCGGGCCGGGATGGGGGTTGGTGGGCCTGGTCCGGGCCGGACTGGGGGTTGGTGGGCCTGATCCAGGCCGGGCTGGGGGTTGGTGGGCCTGGTCAGGGCCGGGATGGGGGTTGGTGGGCCTGGTCCGGGCCGGACTGGGGGTTGGTGGGCCTGGTCCAGGCCGGGCTGGGGGTTGGTGGGCCTGGTCCGGGCCGGGTTGGGGGTTGGTGGGCCTGGGCCGGGCCGGGCCGGGCCGTTGGTGGGCCTGGGCCGGGCCGGACCGGGCCGTTGGTGGGCCTGTGCCGGGCCGGGCTGGGAGTTGGTGGGCCTAGGCCGGGCCGGGCGGGTTGGTGGGCCTGGGCCGGGCCGGGCTGGGGGTTGGTGGGCCCGTAGCGAACACTGGTCTACATGCAGACACATGTGCAGTTGGTATGCATTCATTTCGCCCTTCCAGGTTTTTATCGTCGGGTTTTAATATTTATTGACATTGTTGCATTTACCTTTCCTCTTTTACATATCGCTACCTAAAATATAAGCATCCACTTAATGTCAATGCAATTATCACTACCTGCCATGATAATCGTGCAATCGCGATTACAACCATTCAGCTTATAAACCTGGCCTTAGTTGTGTTCGATGATAGCAAAATTGTCGATCGGATTAATAAAACTGGGCGTTCTTTGTGGTTCTGTCTCGCAGATGGGTATATACAAAAGTCCTAAGGTAGTTCAATATTCACTGTATTTGCAAATAATTTCTGCAATCATCTTGATTCTAAAGCGATGTCGTCTAAACATGGTACTTTAAATAAACAAACATTATTCGATTCGATTCGATTAGTGACATAAGACGTTCGTCATTAATTCCACTCGCGACACACGCGATAAACAAGTCTGGCACGTGACAGTGATGCAAACCACACTCCTCAGTGGCAAGTCGCAGTGAGTAATGGTCGACAGCGCATAGACTTAAACAAGCAGCTGCTGTGGACGCCGTACCCGCCAAGTGCCAACTCCTGGTGCAAGGGTGATGCTTTCAGCTGTTCATTACGGGATGGTTACTGGTCGTGCATGTTTTGATTATTTTATGAGCGATTTCCACCGGCCATTTGACAGTCATGAAGGGAAATCCCTAACTCTGCCCAGCCATAGTAGACAAACGTCGTAAATGTGTACGATCTTTTATTTTACGGCGGGTTTTATCAGTGGCGGATCCAGGGGGGGGGGGGGGGGGCGGCAGGGGCTAACGCCCCCCCATCCCAAGCTCGACAGGGGCGGCAATACAAATTAGCCCCCCAAATCCGCTGAAACTGGTGATGAAAAATGGGCCTGCGATAAAATAACTTCTTGCGAGAGAAGTATTGTTTTCTTTGCCTCGTTCGTGTTTCCTCTATTTTGTAGCATTTTGGTAGCAGTAGGGATAGGGAAAGTGACACGTCTGACGCTATTTTGGAGTGATTCACAACCATAGGCGTACACAAGGGGGGGGGGGGGGGGGGGGGGGAGGCAAACGGGGAAATTGCCCCCCCCCCCCCCCTGAATGTCTGTACTTGCCCCTTTGGTCGAAAAAATGAATGATTTTTTAAAGAGAAAAATGGTGAAAATATGCCCTATTAAAATATTGTGGGCCAAATCCGGTGATTTTTTTTGTGTTGGGGTACTTTATGCCCCCCGGAGCAAAAATTGCCCCCTCCTGGAGTAAATCCTGGGTACGCCACTGTTCACACAACCAACGTAAGTTATAATTTTTCCACGCAGCGTCACAGCCTTTGGTCTCCTGCTGCCTGCTCGGTGGCAGAGGAGCGCGTGAGTGAATTTCCTTTATCACTGGCGGATCCATGTGGGGGGACGGCAGGGGCAAAAGCCCCCCATTCCAAGCTCGACAGGGGCTGCAATATAAATTAGCACCTCCCCCACCCCTAAAAAAAAAATCTGCTGAAACTGGCGATGAAACGGTGCTGCCTGCGAATACAAACTTCTTGCGAAATAAATAAATATGTTTTTGCCTCGTTCGTGTTTCCCCTATTTGGTAGCATTTTGGTAGCAATAGGGATAGGGAAAGTGGCGCGTCTGACCACTGGGTGATCCAAGGGGATGGGGCGGCAGGGGAAAAAGCTCCCCCCATCCCACGTTCGACAGGGGCGGCAATATAAATTAGCCCCCTTCAAAATCCGCTGAAACTGGCGATGAAAAATGGGTACTGACTGCGAAAAATAACCTTTTGCGACACAAAAAAATCGTTATTTTTTATCGTTTGTGTTTCCTCTATTTTGAAGAATTTTGGTAGCAGGAGGGAAAGTGGCGCGTGCATATTAGGAAATGTCGAATACAAAATCCAGACCCATCATACTTAAGTAGCCATAAGTCAGCCAAAACTAAAGATATTGCTTTGAAATTCGGTGTGGGTATTGTCTATACTTCGTTCTCCAATATATATTCCGGTTTTTGAACATGTTTGAAAATTTTGATTTGGTGGAAATTTTGATTTGGGGGGGGGGGGCAGGGGGGGGGAGGGCAGCCGCCCCCAAACATTTGGATTTTAGCATTACGCCTATGGGCGTTGCATGGAAAGAATCGACTTCAGAATGCCTCCGCCCCCCCCCCCCCCCCCCCAACTTGAACATAGTTCCTACGCCCCTGATTTGATGGGTGCTATGAGTAGAGGTCTCACTTTTTTTCTCTCGCATTTCCTACTAGTCAAGATCAGCCTCAGCATCAACTCAGTTACAAAAAAAATGTTTGAAAGCGACAGAAGACGTAAAATTGGGTTTGTCTGGCTTTTACCACTGGCGAATCCAGAGGAGTGAGGGCATCAGGGGCAAATGCTCCCCCCCCCCCCCCATAGGAGCATGGCGGGCATTCAGTACAAGGATGTCCCCCACCCCGCGTCTTCCTGCATTGGCTGTAAGAAGTGATAATTAGGAAGAAGAAAAAATCCCCCCCCCGTCAATTACTTTTTCTTTGAGAACCCGACACCACTACCCCCCCCCCCTCAACGATTTTTCGCGTTGACGACCCTACACCCACCCCCCCCCCCCCCCAGTCAACAACTTTTCGCTGCTGAAGCGGAGCGAAATTTCAGCCCCCCCCCCCCGCCATTCTCGGACCCTAGATCCGCCAGCGGGTTTTATACGACGTATCCCATTACCCAGATGAAGGAGGAACAGATACAAATAACGGGCAACACCCACACATCCAGGGACATTTGCTCCGGAGTCGGCTGACCTCCGGGTGTTTCGAGTTTCATCATTACTGCATCATCCCTCCCCTCGTTATCCCGCCTGCAGCCTCCGTCAGCCGCGCGAACATTGATAGAAGTACTCTGGCACGACGTGACAACCCTTCGCTCCACTGCGCTGCCGCTGCGGGGAGTTTCTCCGACCGGCCACCAGATGTCAGCGTCGGCGGTGCTGTCTGTGACGTCACCAGGTAAGGCCGGCCGGCCGGGCAGGCGGGCGGCAGGGGGTGGCGGGGCGGGGCGGGTTGGGACGGGGTGGGAGGGAGAGTACATGCAGCACCTCACGCCTGTCAGTGTCATTGGGAGGCTGAGCTGGTCCGGTCGGGTCGGGCCGCGGACGGGACCGGGCGGGTTCAGTGTGGGTCGGGACAGCAGGGCGTGGCGGCGGCGGTGGTAGACGAGAGTGGGCACACGTGTGACCGAGGCGGTGGTGCCGTGGTGATCAGTGGTGATACCAGGAACGGAACGGGACATCCCCAGTGCACCAGTGGTGCCAACACGGTGAAGTGAGCGCCGCCACAGAGAACCGTGCGTCGCTGCGGAGCACGGGGTGCGGAGTGCCGAGTGCCGAGTCCCGTTAGAGAGAAGCGAGCTGAGAGAGCGGACACAAAGTGAAGAGAGAACAGAAAGAAGAAGAAAGAAGACGAGGCCAGGAAGAAGTGAGCCGCGGGAGAGGACGGATAGCCGCCAGGAAGAAGTGAGCCACGAGGGAGGAGAGTTGCGAGGCTACGCAACGACAAGCGATAGAAGGGCACAGGTGAGTGTGTAAACCCCCCTGTTTAATTGTTTAACTGTCGTATCAGTGTCTGTGTGCTCCGTAGCCTGCGGCTCCGTACACAGTCTAAACACGTGCACATCCACCTGTACACATGACCAATAATACCACCCATAGCAGCGGCCCACCTGGTCACATGACCAATAATACCACCCATAGCAGCGGCCCACCTGGTCACATGACCAATAATACCACCCCTAGCAGCGGCCCACCTGGTCACATGACCAATAATACCACCCCTAGCAGCGGCCCACCTGGTCACATGACCAATAATACCACCCCTAGCAGCGGCCCACCTGGTCACATGACCAATAATACCACCCCTAGCAGCGGCCCACCTGGTCACATGACCAATAATACCACCCCTAGCAGCGGCCCACCTGGTCACATGACCAATAATACCACCCATAGCAGCGGCCCACCTGGTCACATGACCAATAATACCACCCCTAGCAGCGGCCCACCTGGTCACATGACCAATAATACCACCCCTAGCAGCGGCCCACCTGGTCACATGACCAATAATACCACCCCTATAGCGGCCCACCTGGTCACATGACCAATAATACCACCCCTAGCAGCGGCCCACCTGGTCACATGACCAATAATACCACCCCTAGCAGCGGCCCACCTGGTCACATGACCAATAATACCACCCCTAGCAGCGGCCCACCTGGTCACAGTGTTTATCAGGCAACTGAGAGAGCGTTTCCTATTCAGCACATGTTACACAGATGTTACCAATAAATGCATGTGTTTATGGATAGTAATGCTGAAGTCAATGTTAAAACACCGGAATTGTTATTGGACTCCAATAAGACTTTTGTTATTGGATCATACCATATTGAACAGTCGCATGATAAAATATTGAATGAACTCGCGCCTGAAATATTTCTTGTTGAACTCGCCTTCGGCTCGTCCAATAACATTTTTGTTTTTGTTTTGCAGGCGCTCGTCCATTAAACTATATTACTGCTGTTACCTAGCACCTTACCTAGCTGTTACCTAGCTGTTACCTTACTTAGTTACCTAGCTGTTACCTAGCAGCGACTGTGGGGACCAGCAGGTCCCGGTGTGGTCCCGGTGTGGTCCCGATGTGGTCCCGATGTGGTCCCGGTGTGGTCCCGGTGTCGTCCCGGTGTGGTCCAGGTGGGGGCCAGTAGGTCCCGGTGTGGTCCCGGTTTGGTCCCGGTGTGGTCCCGGTGTGGTCCCGGTGTGGTCCCGGTGTGGTCCCGGTGGGGTCCCGGTGGGGCCAGTAGGTCCCGGTGTGGTCCCGGTGTGGTCCCGGTGTGGTCCCGGTGTCGTCCCGGTGTGGTCCCGCTGTGGTCCCGGTATGGTCCCGGTGTCGTCCCGGTGTCGTCCCGGTGTGGTCCTGGTGGGGCCCAGTAGGTCCCGGTGTGGTCCCGGTGTGGTCCCGGTGGGGCACAGCAGGTCCCAGTGTGGTTCCGGTGTGGTCCCGGTGTGGTCCCGGTGTGGTCCTGGTGGGGCACAGCAGGTCCCAGTGTGGTCCCGGTGTGGTCCCGGTGTGGTCCCGGTGTGGTTTCGGTGAGGTCCCGGTGTGGTCCCGGTGTGGTCCCGGTGTCGTCCTGGTCAGCAGAGGACATTTGGTCCGGACCGGACTAGATATCAATGTTCGGCTATGCCGGCGGCTTACATCAGTCAAAACAGCCTTTACTGTGGGTATCATACCTGAAAGATATGATACACAGATACCCGCACTGATTAGTTAATATAGATACCCACAGATACCGCAGATCGTTAATCGCCACTCTCATGCGCTCGCTGTGGGACAGAATTTTAGGTAAAGCTGCACCTCTAGTGCAGATAGTCAATCGTCACTGTTACGGGCTCTTTGTGGGACTGATTTTTAAGTAAAGCTGCTCCTCTAGTGGATATGGGGAGACGAAATCAGCGCAGGATAGCGGCGCCTGCCGCGCTGCGCTGCAGATGTGCTGCCGTTTTTACAAAGCAGACTCAAGGCTGCGTTGTGACATCGCGGTATGACGCTATGTCGCCTGTCGATAATCCACTACAATGCCCTCTAATGCCCTGTAATCCACTACAATGCCCTCTAATGCCCTGTAATCCACTACAATGCCCTCTAATGCCCTGTAATCCACTACAATGCCCTCTAATGCCCTGTAATCCACTACAATGCCCTCTAATGCCCTGTAATCCACTACAATGCCCTCTAATGCCCTGTAATCCACTACAATGCCCTCTAATGCCCTGTAATCCACTACAATGCCCTCTAATGCCCTGTAATCCACTACAATGCCCTCTAATGCCCTGTAATCCACTACAATGCCCTCTAATGCCCTGTAATCCACTACAATGCCCTCTAATGCCCTGTAATCCACTACAATGCCCTCTAATGCCCTGTAATCCACTACAATGCCCTCTAATGCCCTGTAATCCACTACAATGCCCTCTAATGCCCTGTAATCCACTACAATGCCCTCTAATGCCCTGTAATCCACTACAATGCCCTCTAATGCCCTGTAATCCACTACAATGCCCTCTAATGCCCTGTAATCCACTACAATGCCCTGTAAGGTGACGCTCATTTTAACATCAAACGCTTCGAAACACAATAAATTAAACTGCGTCCGTTTTAGCTGGGTTCACCGGACCGACAGATCGAAAGGGAAGCTCATTATGCAGATTAATTCCGGATTTATGATTGCTTTGACATCTCTCTTATTGTCCCCCCGACTACCGGTCTCTCTTATTGTCCCCCCGACTACCGGTCTCTCTTATTGTCCCCCCGACTACCAGTCTCTCTTATTGTCTCCCCGACTACCAGTCTCTCTTATTGTCCCCCCGACTACCGGTCTCTCTTATTGTCCCCCCCCCGACTATCGGTCTCTCTTATTGTCCCCCCGACTACCGGTATCTCTTATTGTCCCCCCGACTACCAGTCTCTCTTATTGTCCCCCGACTACCGGTCTCTCTTATTGTCCTCCCGACTACCGGTCTCTCTTATTGTCTCCCCGACTACCAGTCTCTCTTATTGTCCCCCCGACTACCGGTCTCTCTTATTGTCCCCCCCCGACTATCGGTCTCTCTTATTGTCCCCCCGACTACCGGTATCTCTTATTGTCCCCCCGACTACCAGTCTCTCTTATTGTCCCCCCGACTACCGGTCTCTCTTATTGTCCTCCCGACTACCGGTCTCTCTTATTGTCCCCCCCCCGACTACTGGTCTCTCTTATTGTCCTCCCGACTACCGGTCTCTCTTATTGTCCCCCCCCCCCCGACTACCGGTCTCTCTTATTGTCCCCCCGACTATCGGTCTCTCTTATTGTCCCACCGACTACCAGTCTCTCTTATTGTCCCCCCGACTACCGGTCTCTCTTATTGTCCCCCGACTACCGGTCTCTCTTATTGTCCCAGCGACTACCGGTCTCTCTTATTGTCCCCCCGACTACCAGTCTCTCTTATTGTCCCCCCGACTACCGGTCTCTCTTATTGTCCCCCCGACTACCAGTCTCTCTTATTGTCTCCCCGACTACCAGTCTCTCTTATTGTCCCCCCGACTACCGGTCTCTCTTATTGTCCCCCCCCCCCGACTATCGGTCTCTCTTATTGTCCCCCCGACTACCGGTATCTCTTATTGTCCCCCCGACTACCAATCTCTCTTATTGTCCCCCCGACTACCGGTCTCTCTTATTGTCCTCCCGACTACCGGTCTCTCTTATTGTCCCCCCCCCCGACTACTGGTCTCTCTTATTGTCCTCCCGACTACCGGTCTCTCTTATTGTCCCCCCCGACTACCGGTCTCTCTTATTGTCCCCCCGACTATCGGTCTCTCTTATTGTCCCCCCGACTACCAGTCTCTCTTATTGTCCCCCCGACTACCGGTCTCTCTTATTGTCCCCCGACTACCGGTCTCTCTTATTGTCCCCCCGACTACCGGGCTCTCTTATTGTCCCCCCGACTACCAGTCTCTCTTATTGTCCCCCCGACTACCGGTCTCTCTTATTGTCCCCCCGACTACCAGTCTCTCTTATTGTCCCCCCGACTACCGGTCTCTCTTATTGTCCCCCCGACTACCGGTCTCTCTTATTGTCCCCCCGACTACCGGTCTCTCTTATTGTCCCCCCGACTAACGGTCTCTCTTATTGTCCCCCCGACTACCGGTCTCTCTTATTGTCCCCCCCCCCGACTACCAGTCTCTCTTATTGTCCCCCCGACTACCGGTCTCTCTTATTGTCCCCCCGACTACCGGTCTCTCTTATTGTCCCCCCGACTACCGGTCTCTCTTATTGTCCCCCCGACTACCGGTCTCTTTTATTGTCCCCCCGAATACCGGTCTCTCTTATTGTCCCCCCGACTACCAGTCTCTCTTATTGTCCCCCCGACTACCGGTCTCTCTTATTGTCCCCCCGACTACCGGTCTCTCTTATTGTCCCCCCGACTATCGGTCTCTCTTATTGTCCCCCCGACTACCGGTCTCTCTCATTGTCCCCCCGACTACCGGTCTCTCTTATTGTCCCCCCGACTACCAGTCTCTCTTATTGTCCCCCCGACTACCGGTCTCTCTTATTGTCCCCCCGACTACCGGTCTCTCTTATTGTCCCCCCCCGACTACCGGTCTCTCTTATTGTCCCCCCGACTACCGGTCTCTCTTATTGTCCCCCCCGACTAAAGGTCTCTCTTATTGTCCCCCCGACTACCGGTCTCTCTTATTGTCCCCCCGACTAACGGTCTCTCTTATTGTCCCCCCGACTACCGGTCTCTCTTATTGTCCCCCCGACTACCAGTCTCTCTTATTGTCCCCCCGACTACCGGTCTCTCTTATTGTCTCCCCGACTACCGGTCTCTCTTATTGTCCTCCCGACTACCGGTCTCTCTTATTGTCCCCCCCCCCCGACTACTGGTCTCTCTTATTGTCCTCCCGACTACCGGTCTCTCTTATTGTCCCCCCCCCCGACTACCGGTCTCTCTTATTGTCCCCCCGACTATCGGTCTCTCTTATTGTCCCCCCGACTACCAGTCTCTCTTATTGTCCCCCCGACTACCGGTCTCTCTTATTGTCCCCCGACTACCGGTCTCTCTTATTGTCCCCCGACTACCGGTCTCTCTTATTGTCCCCCCGACTACCAGTCTCTCTTATTGTCCCCCCGACTACCGGTCTCTCTTATTGTCCCTCCGACTACCAGTCTCTCTTATTGTCCCCCCGACTACCGGTCTCTCTTATTGTCCCCCCGACCACCGGTCTCTCTTATTGTCCCCCCGACTACCAGTCTCTCTTATTGTCCCCCCGACTACCGGTCTCTCTTATTGTCCCCCCGACTACCGGTCTCTCTTATTGTCCCCCCCCCCCGACTACCGGTCTCTCTTATTGTCCCCCCGACTACCGGTCTCTCTTATTGTCCTCCCGACTACCGGTCTCTCTTATTGTCCCCCCCCCCCCCCGACTACTGGTCTCTCTTATTGTCCTCCCGACTACCGGTCTCTCTTATTGTCCCCCCCCCCGACTACCGGTCTCTCTTATTGTCCCCCCGACTATCGGTCTCTCTTATTGTCCCCCCGACTACCAGTCTCTCTTATTGTCCCCCCGACTACCGGTCTCTCTTATTGTCCCCCGACTACCGGTCTCTCTTATTGTCCCCCCGACTACCGGGCTCTCTTATTGTCCCCCCGACTACCAGTCTCTCTTATTGTCCCCCCGACTACCGGTCTCTCTTATTGTCCCCCCGACTACCAGTCTCTCTTATTGTCCCCCCGACTACCGGTCTCTCTTATTGTCCCCCCGACTACCGGTCTCTCTTATTGTCCCCCCGACTACCGGTCTCTCTTATTGTCCCCCCGACTAACGGTCTCTCTTATTGTCCCCCCGACTACCGGTCTCTCTTATTGTCCCCCCCCCCGACTACCAGTCTCTCTTATTGTCCCCCCGACTACCGGTCTCTCTTATTGTCCCCCCGACTACCGGTCTCTCTTATTGTCCCCCCGACTACCGGTCTCTCTTATTGTCCCCCGACTACCGGTCTCTCTTATTGTCCCCCCGAATACCGGTCTCTCTTATTGTCCCCCCGACTACCAGTCTCTCTTATTGTCCCCCCGACTACCGGTCTCTCTTATTGTCCCCCCGACTACCGGTCTCTCTTATTGTCCCCCCGACTATCGGTCTCTCTTATTGTCCCCCCGACTACCGGTCTCTCTTATTGTCCCCCCGACCACCGGTCTCTCTTATTGTCCCCCCGACTACCAGTCTCTCTTATTGTCCCCCCGACTACCGGTCTCTCTTATTGTCCCCCCGACTACCGGTCTCTCTTATTGTCCCCCCCCCCCGACTACCGGTCTCTCTTATTGTCCCCCCGACTACCGGTCTCTCTTATTGTCCCCCCCCCCGACTAACGGTCTCTCTTATTGTCCCCCCGACTACCGGTCTCTGTTATTGTCCCCCCGACTAACGGTCTCTCTTTTTGTCCCCCCGACTACCAGTCTCTCTTAATGTCCCCCCCCCCCGACTACCGGTCTCTCTTATTGTCCCCCCCCCCCCGACTACCGGTATCTCTTATTGTCCCCCCGACTACCGGTCTCTCTTATTGTCCCCCCGAATACCGGTCTCTCTTATTGTCTCCCCGACTACCGGTCTCTCTTATTGTCCCCCCGACTACCGGTCTCTCTTATTGTCCCCCCGACTATCGGTCTGTCTTATTGTCCCCCCGACTAACGGTGTCTCTTATTGTCCCCCCGACTACCGGTATCTCTTATTGTCCCCCGACTACCGGTCTCTCTTATTGTCCCCCCGACTACCGGTCTCTTTTATTGTCCCCCCGACTACCGGTCTCTCTTATTGTCCCCCCCCCCCCCCCGACTCCCGGTCTCTCTTATTGTCCCCCCGTCTACCGGTCTCTCTTATTGTCCCCCCGACTACCGGTCTCTCTTATTGTCCCCCCGACTAACGGTCTCTCTTATTGTCCCCCAGACTACCGGTCTCTCTTATTGTCCCCCCGACTACCGGTCTCTCTTATTGTCCCCCGACTACCGGTCTCTCTTATTGTCCCCCCGACTACCGGTCTCTCTTATTGTCCCCCCGACTACCGGTCTCTCCTATTGTCTCCCCGACTACCGGTCTCTCTTATTGTCCCCCCGACTACCGGTCTCTATTATTGTCCCCCCGACTACCGGTCTCTCTTATTGTCCCCCCGACTACCAGTCTCTCTTATTGTCTCCCCGACTACCAGTCTCTCTTATTGTCCCCCCCCCCGACTATCGGTCTCTCTTATTGTCCCCCCGACTACCGGTATCTCTTATTGTCCCCCGACTACCAGTCTCTCTTATTGTCCCCCCGACTACCGGTCTCTCTTATTGTCCTCCCGACTACCGGTCTCTTATTGTCCCCCCCGACTACCGGTCTCTCTTATTGTCCCCCCGTCTACCGGTCTCTCTTATTGTCCCCTCGACTACCGGTCTCTCTTATTGTCCCCCCGACTACCGGTCTCTCTTATTGTCCCCCCGACTACCGGTCTCTCTTATTGTCCCCCCGACTAACGGTCTCTCTTATTGTCCCCCGACTACCGGTCTCTCTTATTGTCCCCCCCCCCCGACTACCAGTCTCTCTTATTGTCCCCCCCGACTACCGGTCTCTCTTATTGTCCCCCGACTACCGGTCTCTCTTATTGTCCCCCCGACTACCGGTCTCTCTTATTGTCCCCCTGACTATCGGTCTCTCTTATTTTCCCCCCGACTACCGGTCTCTCTTATTGTCCCCCCGACTACCGGTCTCTCTTATTGTCCCCCCGACTACCAGTCTCTCTTATTGTCCCCCCGACTACCGGTCTCTCTTATTGTGCCCCCCCCGACTACCGGTCTCTCTTATTGTCCCCCCGACTACCGGTCTCTCTTATTGTCCCCCCCCCCCCGACTAACGGTCTCTCTTATTGTCCCCCCGACTACCGGTCTCTCTTATTGTCCCCCCCCCAACTAACGGTCTCTCTTATTGTCCCCCCGACTACCGGTCTCTCTTTTTGTCCCCCCGATTACCGGTCTCTCTTATTGTCCCCCCGACTACCGGTCTCTCTTATTGTCCCCCCGACTACCAGTCTCTCTTATTGTCCCCCCGACTACCAGTCTCTCTTATTGTCCCCCCGACTACCGGTCTCTCTTATTGTCCCCCCGACTATCGGTCTCTCTTATTGTCCCCCCGACTACCGGTCTCTCTTATTGTCCCCCCGTCTACCGGTCTCTCTTATTGTCCCCCCGACTACCGGTCTCTCTTATTGTCCCCCCGACTACCGGTCTCTCTTATTGTCCCCCCGACTACCGGTCTCTCTTATTGTCCCCCCGACTAACGGTCTCTCTTATTGTCCCCCCGACTACCGGTCTCTCTTTTGTCCCCCCGACTATCGGTCTCTCTTATTGTCCCCCCGACTACCGGTCTCTCTTATTGTCCCCCCCCCCCGACTACCGGTCTCTCTTATTGTCCCCCCGACTACCGGTCTCTCTTATTGTCCCCCCGACTATCGGTCTGTCTTATTGTCCCCCCGACTACCGGTCTCTTATTGTGCCCCCCCCCCGACTACCGGTGTCTTTTATTGTCCCCCCCCCGACTACCGGTCTCTCTTATTGTCCCCCCGACTATCGGTCTCTCTTATTGTCCCCCCCCGACTACCGGTCTCTCTTATTGTCCCCCCGACTACCGGTCTCTCTTATTGTCCCCCCACTACCGGTCTCTCTTATTGTCCCCCGACTACCGGTCTCTCTTATTGTCCCCCCGACTACCAGTCTCTCTTATTGTCCCCCCGACTACCGGTCTCTCTTATTGTCTCCCCGACTACCGGTCTCTCTTATTGTCCCCCCGACTACCAGTCTCTCTTATTGTCCCCCCGACTACCGGTCTCTCTTATTGTCTCCCCGACTACCGGTCTCTCTTATTGTTCCCCCGACTACCAGTGTCTCTTATTGTCCCCCCGACTACCGGTCTCTCTTACTGTCCCCCCGACTACCGGTCTCTCTTATTGTCCCCCCGACTACCGGTCTCTCTTATTGTCCCCCCGACTACCGGTCTCTCTTATTGTCCCCCCCCCCCGACTACCGGTCTCTCTTATTGTCCCCCCGACTACCGGTCTCCCGTATTGTCCCCCCGACTACCGGTCTCTCTTATTGTCCCCCCGACTACCGGTCTCTTATTGTCCCCCCGACTACCGGTCTCTCTTATTGTCCCCCCGACTACCGGTATCTCTTATTGTCCCCCCGACTACCAGTCTCTCTTATTGTCCCCCCGACTACCGGTTTCTCTTATTGGCCCCCCGACTACCGGTCTCTCTTATTGTCCCCCCGACTACCAGTCTCTCTTATTGTCCCCCCCCGACTACCGGTCTCTCTTATTGTCCCCCCCCCCGACTACCGGTATCTCTTATTGTCCCCCCGACTACCGGTCTCTCTTATTGTCCCCCCGACTACCGGTCTCTCTTATTGTCCCCCCGACTACCGGTCTCTCCTATTGTCCCCCCGACTACCGGTCTCTCTTATTGTCCCCCCGACTATCGGTCTGTCTTATTGTCCCCCCGACTAACGGTCTCTCTTATTGTCCCCCCGACTACCGGTATCTCTTATTGTCCCCCCGATTACCGGTCTCTCTTATTGTCCCCCCCGACTACCAGTCTCTCTTATTGTCCCCCCGACTACCAGTCTCTATTATTGTCCCCCCGACTACCGGTATCTCTTATTGTCCCCCCGACTACCAGTCTCTCTTATTGTCCCCCCGACTACCGGTCTCTCTTATTGTCCCCCCGACTACCGGTCTCTCTTATTGTCCCCCCGACTACCAGTCTCTCTTATTGTCCCCCCCGACTAACGGTCTCTCTTATTGTCCCCCCGTCTACCGGTCTCTCTTATTGTCCCCCCGACTACCGGTCTCTCTTATTGTCCCCCCGACTACCGGTCTCTCTTATTGTCCCCCCGACTACCGGTCTCTCTAATTGTCCCCCCCCCCGACTACCGGTCTCTCCTATTGTCCCCCCCCCCGACTACTGGTCTCTCTTATTGTCCCCCCGACTACCGGTCTCTCTTATTGTCCCCCTCCCCCCGACTACCGGTATCTCTTATTGTCCCCCCGACTACCGGTCTCTCTTATTGTCCCCCCGACTACCGGTCTCTCTTATTGTACCCCCGACTACCGGTCTCTCTAATTGTCCCCCCCCCCCCGACTACCGGTCTCTCGTATTGTCCGCCCCCCCTCCCCCGACTACTGGTCTCTCTTATTGTCCCCCCGACTACCGGTCTCTCTTATTGTCCCCCGACTGCCGGTCTCTCTTATTGTCCCCCCCCCCCGACTATCGGTCTCTCTTATTGTCCCCCCGACTACCGGTCTCTCTTATTGTCCCCCCGACTACCGGTCTCTCTTATTGTCCCCCCGACTATCAGTCTCTCTTATTGTCCCCCCTTCCGACTACCGGTCTCTCTTATTGTCCCCCCGACTACCGGTCTCTCTTATTGTCCCCCCGACTACCAGTCTCTCTTATTGTCCCCCCCGACTAACGGTCTCTCTTATTGTCCCCCGACTACCGGTCTCTCTTATTGTCCCCCCGACTACCGGTCTCTCTTATTGTCCCCCCGACTACCGGTCTCTCTTATTGTCCCCCCGACTATCGGTCTCTCTTATTGTCCCCCCCCGACTACCGGTCTCTCTTATTGTCCCCCCGACTACCGGTCTCTCTTATTGTCCCCCCGACTATCAGTCTCTCTTATTGTCCCCCCCCCCGACTACCGGTCTCTCTTATTGTCCCCCCGACTACCGGTCTCTCTTATTGTCCCCCGACTACCAGTCTCTCTTATTGTCCCCCCGACTACCAGTCTTTCTTATTGTCCCCCCCCCCCGACTACCGGTCTCTCTTATTGTCCCCCCGACTACCGGTCTCTCTTATTGTCCCCCCCCCGACTACCGGTCTCTCTTATTGTCCCCCCGACTACCGGTCTCTCTTATTGTCTCCCCGACTACCGGTCTCTCTTATTGTCCTCCCGACTACCGGTCTATCTTATTGTCCCCCCGACTACCGGTCTCTCTTCTTGTCCCCCCGACTACCGGTCTCTCTTATTGTCCCCCCTGACTACCAGTCTCTCTTATTGTCCCCCCGACTACCGGTCTCTCTTATTGTCCCCCCGACTACCGGTCTCTCTTATTGTCCCCCCGACTACCGGTCTCTCTTATTGTCCCCCCGACTACCGGTCTCTCTTATTGTCCCCCCCCCCCCGACTACCGGTCTCTCTTATTGTCCCCCCGACTACCGGTCTCTCTTATTGTCTCCCCGACTACCGGGCTCTCTTATTGTCCCCCCGACTACCGGTCTCTCTTATTGTCCCCCCCCCCGACTACCGGTCTCTCTTATTGTCCCCCCGACTACCGGTCTCTCTTATTGTCCCCCCCCCACCCGACTACCGGTCTCTCTTATTGTCCCCCCGACTACCGGTCTCTCTTATTGTCCCCCCGACTACCGGTCTCTCTTATTGTCTCCCCGACTACCGGTCTCTCTTATTGTCCTCCCGACTATCGGTCTCTCTTATTGTCCCCCCGACAACCGGTCTCTCTTATTGTCCCCCCCCGACTACCGGTCTCTCTTATTGTCCCCCCGACTACCGGTCTCTCTTATTGTCCCCCCGACTACCGGTCTCTCTTATTGTCCCCCCGACTACCGGTCTCTCTTATTGTTCCCCCGACTACCGGTCTCTCTTATTGTCCTCCCGACTATCGGTCTCTCTTATTGTCCCCCCGACTACCGGTCTCTCTTATTGCCCCCCCCCCGACTACCGGTCTCTCTTATTGTCCCCCCGACTACCGGTCTCTCTTATTGTCCCCCGACTACCGGTCTCTCTTATTGTCCCCCGACTACCGGTTCTCTTATTGTCCCCCCGACTACCGGTCTCTCTTATTGTCCCCCCCGACTACCGGTCTCTCTTATTGTCCCCCCCGACTACCGGTCTCTCTTATTGTCCCCCCGACTACCAGTCTCTCTTAGTGTCCCCCCGACTACTGGTCTCTCTTATTGTCCCCCCGACTATCGGTCTCTCTTATTGGTCCCCCCGACTACCAGTCTCTCTTATTGTCCCCCCCGACTACTGTCTCTCTTATTGTCCCCCCGACTACTCGGTCTCTCTTATTGTCCCCCGACTACCGGTCTCTCTTATTGTCCCCCCGACTACCGGTCTCTCTTATTGTCCCCCGACTACCGGTCTCTCTTATTGTCCCCCCCGACTACCGGTCTCTCTTATTGTCCCCCCCGACTACCAGTCTCTCTTATTGTCCTCCCGACTACCGGTCTCTCTTATTGTCCCCCCGACTACCGGTCTCTCTTATTGTCCCCCCCGACTACCGGTCTCTCTTATTGTCCCCCCGACTACCGGTCTCTCTTATTGTCCCCCCCCCCCGACTACCGGTCTCTCTTATTGTCCCCCCGACTACCGGTCTCTCTTATTGTCCCCCCGACTATCGGTCTGTCTTATTGTCCCCTCGACTACCGGTCTCTCTTATTGTCCCCCCCCCGACTACCGGTCTCTCTTATTGCCCTCCTCCGACTACCGGTCTCTCTTATTGTCCCCCCGACTACCGGTCTCTCTAATTGTCCCCCCCGACTACCGGTCTCTGTATTGTCCCCCCCCCCCCCCCGACTACTGGTCTCTCTTATTGTCCCCCCGACTACCGGTCTCTCTTTATTGTCCCCCCGACTACCGGTCTCTCTTATTGTCCCCCTCCCCCCGACTACCGGTATCTTTTATTGTCCCCCCCCGACTACCGGTCTCTCTTATTGTCCCCCCGACTACCGGTCTCTCTTATTGTCCCCCCGACTACCGGTCTCTCTAATTGTCCCCCCCCGACTACCGGTCTCTCGTATTGTCCCCCCCCCCCGACTACTGGTTTCCCTTATTGTCCCCCCGACTACAGGTCTCTCTTATTGTCCCCCGACTGCCGGTCTCTCTTATTGTCCCCCCCCCCCGACTATCGGTCTCTCTTATTGTCCCCCCGACTACCGGTCTCTCTTATGTCCCCCCGACTACCGGTCTCTCTTATTGTCCCCCCGACTACCAGTCTCTCTTATTGTCCCCCCCCCGACTACCGGTCTCTCTTATTGTCCCCCCCGACTACCGGTCTCTCTTATTGTCCCCCCCGACTACCAGTCTCTCTTATTGTCCCCCGACTACCGGTCTCTCTATTGTCCTCTTCCCCACTCCGACTACCGGTCTCTCTTATTGTCCCCCCCCCGACTACGGTCTCTCTTATTGTCCTCCCGACTACCGGTCTCTCTTATTGTCCCCCCCCCCCCCCGCTACGGTCTCCTCTATTGTCCCCGACTATCGGTCTCTCTATTGTCCCCCCGACTACCAGTCTCTCTTATTGTCCCCCCGACTACCGGTCTCTCTTATTGTCCCCCCGACTACCGGTCTCTCTTATTGTCCCAGCGACTACCGGTCTCTCTTATTGTCCCCCCGACTACCAGTCCTCTCTTATTGTCCCCCCGACTAACCGGTCTCCTCTTATTGTCCCCCCGACTACCAGTCTCTCTTATTGTCCTCCCCGACTACCAGTCTCTCTATTGTCCCCCCCGACTACCGGTCTTCTCTATTGTCCCCCCCCGACTATCGGTCTCTCTTATTGTCCCCCGACTACCGGTATCTCTTATTGTCCCCCCGACTACCAATCTCTCTTATTGTCCCCCCCGACTACCGGTCTCTCTTATTGTCCTCCCGACTACCGGTCTCTCTTATTGTCCCCCCCCCGACTACTGGTCTCTCTTATTGTCCTCCGACTATCGTCTCTCTATTGTCCCCCCGACTACCAGTCTCTCTTATTGTCCCCCGACTACCAGTCTCTCTTATTGTCCCCCGACTACCGGTCTCTCTTATTGTCCCCCGACTACCGGTCTCTCTTATTGTCCCCCGACTACCGGCTCTCTTATTGTCCCCCCGACTACCAGTCTCTCTTATTGTCCCCCCGACTACCGGTCTCTCTTATTGTCCCCCCGACTACCAGTCCTCTCTTATTGTCCCCCGACTAACCGGTCTCTCTTATTGTCCCCCCGACTACGGTCTCTCTTATTGTCCCCCCCGACTACCGGTCTCTCTTATTGTCCCCTCCGACTAACGGTCTCTCTTATTGTCCCCCCGACTTACTTGTCTCTCTTATTGTCCCCCCCCCCGACTACCAGTCTCTCTATTGTCCCCCCCGACTACCTGGTCTCATCTTATTGTCCCCCGACTACCGGTCTCTCTTATTGTCCCCCCGATACCGGTCTCTCTTATTGTCCCCCCCGACTACCGGTCTCTTTATTGTCCCCTCCCGACTACCGGTCTCTCTTATTGTCCCCCGACTACCAGGTCTCTCTTATTGTCCCCCGACTACCGGTCTCTCTTTTTGTCCCCCGACTACCGGTCTCTCTTATTGTCCCCCCCGACTATCGTCTCTCTTATTGTCCCCCGACTACCGGTCTCTCTTATTGTCCCCCCGACTACCGTCTCTCTCATTGTCCCCCCGACTACCAGTCTCTCTTATTGTCCCCCCGACTACCGGTCTCTCTTATTGTCCCCCCGACTAACCGGTCTCTCTTATTGTCCCCCCCCGACTACCGGTCTCTCTTATTGTCCCCCCGACTACCGGTCCTCTCTTATTGTCCCCCCCCCCGACTAACGGTCTCTCTTATTGTCCCCCGACTACCGGTCCTCTCTTATTGTCCCCCGACTACCGGTCTCTCTTATTGTCCCCCGACTACCAGTCTCTCTTTATTGTCCCCCGACTACCGGTCTCTCTTATTGTCCCCCGTCTACCGGTCTCTCTTATTGTCCCCCCCGACTACCGGTCTCTCTTATTGTCCCCTCCGACTACCGGTCTCTCTTATTGTCCCCCCCGACTACCGGTCTCTCTTATTGTCCCCCCGACTACCGGTCTCTCTTATTGTCCCCCCGACTAACGGTCTCTCTTATTGTCCCCCCGACTACCGGTCTCTCTTATTGTCCCCCCGACTACCAGTCTCTCTTATTGTCCCCCCGACTACCGGTCTCTCTTATTGTCTCCCCCCGACCGTCTCCTTCTCCGACTACCGGTCTCTCTTATTCGTCCCCCCCCCGACTACTGGTCTCTCTTATTGTCCTCCCCGACTACCGGTCTCTCTTATTGTCCCCCCCCCGACTACCGGTCTCTCTTATTGTCCCCCCGACTATCGGTCTCTCTTATTGTCCCCCCGACTACCAGTCTCTCTTATTGTCCCCCCGACTACCGGTCTCTCTTATTGTCCCCCGACTACCGGTCTCTCTTATTGTCCCCCCGACTACCGTCTCTCTTATTGTCCCCCCGACTACCAGTCTCTCTTATTGTCCCCCCGACTACCGGTCTCTCTTATTGTCCCCCGACTACCAGTCTCTCTTATTGTCTCCCCGACTACCAGTCTCTCTTATTGTCCCCCCGACTACCGGTCTCTCTTATTGTCCCCCCCCCCCGACTATCGGTCTCTCTTATTGTCCCCCCGACTACCGGTATCTCTTATTGTCCCCCCCGACTACCAGTCTCTCTTATTGTCCCCCCCGACTACCGGTCTCTCTTATTGTCCTCCCGACTACCGGTCTCTCTTATTGTCCCCCCCCCCCGACTACTGGTCTCTCTTATTGTCCTCCCCGACTACCGGTCTCTCTTATTGTCCCCCCCCCGACTACCGGTCTCTCTTATTGTCCCCCCGACTATCGGTCTCTCTTATTGTCCCCCCGACTACCAGTCTCTCTTATTGTCCCCCGACTACCGGTCTCTCTTATTGTCCCCCGACTACCGGTCTCATCTTATTGTCCCCCGACTACCGGGCTCTCTTAATGTCCCCCCGACTACAGTCTCTCTTATTGTCCCCCCCGACTACCGTCTCTCTTATTGTCCCCCCGACTACCAGTCTCTCTTATTGTCCCCCCGACTACCGGTCTCTCTTATTGTCCCCACCGACTACCGGTCTCTCTTATTGTCCCCCGACTACCGGTCTCTCTTATTGTCCCCCCGACTAACGGTCTCTCTTATTGTCCCCCCGACTACCGGTCTCTCTTATTGTCCCCCCCCCCCGACTACCAGTCTCTCTTATTGTCCCCCGACTACCGGTCTCTCTTATTGTCCCCCCGACTACCGGTCTCTCTTATTGTCCCCCCGACTACCGGTCCTCTCTTATTGTCCCCCGACTACCGGTCTCTCTTATTGTCCCCCCGAATACCGGTCTCTCTTATTGTCCCCCCGACTACCAGTCTCTCTTATTGTCCCCCCGACTACCGGTCTCTCTATTGTCCCCCCGACTACCGGTCTCTCTTATTGTCCCCCCGACTATCGGTCCTCTCTTATTGTCCCCCCGACTACGGTCTCTCTATTGTCCCCCCGACTACCGGTCTCTCGTATTGTCCCCCCGACTACCAGTCTCTCTTATTGTCCCCCCGACTACCGGTCTCTCTTATTGTCCCCCCGACTACCAGGTCTCATCTTATTGTCCCCCCCCCCGACTACCGGTCTCTCTTATTGTCCCCCCGACTACCGGTCTCTCTTATTGTCCCCCCCCCCGACTAACGGTCTCTCTTATTGTCCCCCGACTACCGGTCTCTGTTATTGTCCCCCCGACTAACGTCTCTCTTATTGTCCCCCCGACTACCGGTCTCTCTTATTGTCCCCCCGACTACCGGTCTCTCTTATTGGCCCCCCGACTACCAGTCTCTCTTATTGTCCCCCGACTACCGGTCTCTCTTATTGTCCCCCGACTACCGGTCTCTCTTATTGTCCCCCGACTACCGGTCTCTCTTATTGACCCCCCGACTATCGTCTCTCTTATTGTCCCCCCGACTATCGGTCTCTCTTATTGTCCCCCCGACTACCGGTCTCTCTATTGTCCCCCGACTACCGGTCTCTCTTATTGTCCCCCCGACTACCAGTCTCTCTTATTGTCCCCCCGACTACTCGGTCTCTCTTATTGTCCCCCCGACTACCGGTCTCTCTTATTGTCCCCCCCCCGACTACCGGTCTCTCCTTATTGTCCCCCCGACTACCGGTCTCTCTTATTGTCCCCCCCGACTAACGGTCTCTCTTATTGTCCCCCCGACTACCGGTCTCTGTTATTGTCCACCCCGACTAACGGTCTCTCTTATTGTCCCCCCCGACTACCGGTCTCTCTTATTGTCCCCCCGACTACCGGTCTCTCATATTGTCCCCCCGACTACCGGTCTCTCTTATTGGCCCCCGACTACCAGGTCTCTCTATTGTTCCCCCGACTACCGGTCTCTCTTATTGTCCCCCGACTACCGGTCTCTCTTATTGTCCCCCGACTACCGGTCTCTCTTATGTCCCCCCCGACTATCGTCTCTCTTATTGTCCCCCCGACTACCGGTCTCTCTTATTGTCCCCCCCGACTATCGGTCTCTCTTATTGTCCCCCCGACTACCGGTCTCTCTTATTGTCCCCCCCGACTACCGGTCTCTCTTATTGTCCCCCCGACTACCGGTCTCTTCTTATTGTCCCCCCGACTATCGGTCTGTCTTATTGTCCCCCGACTACCGGTCTCTCCTTATTGTCCCCCCCCCCCGACTACCGGTCTCTCTTATTGTCCCCCCCCCCCCGACTACCGGTCTCTCTTATTGTCCCCCCGACTATCGGTCTCTTCTTATTGTCCCCCCCGACTACCGGTCTCTCTTATTGTCCCCCGACTACCGTCTCTCTTATTGTCCCCCCGACTACCGGTCTCTCTTATTGTCCCCCGACTACCAGTCTCTCTTATTGTCCCCCCGACTACCAGTCTCTCTTATTGTCCCCCCCCGACTATCGGTCTCTCTTATTGTCCCCCGACTACCGGTCTCTCTTATTGTCCCCCCGACTACCGGTCCTCTTATTGTCCCCCCGACTACCAGTCTCTCTTATTGTCCCTCCCGACTACCGGGTCTCTCTTATTGTCCCCCCGACTACCGGTCTCTCTTATTGTCCCCCCCGACTACCGGTCTCTCTTATTGTCCCCCCGACTACCGGTCTCTTCTTATTGTCCCCCCCGACTACCGGTCTCTCTTATTGTCCCCCCCCCGACTACCGGTCTCTCTTATTGTCCCCCCGACTACCGTCTCTCTTATTGTCCCCCGACTACCGGTCTCTCTTATTGTCCCCCCGACTACCGGTCTCTCATCTTGTCCCTCCGACTACCGGTCTCTCTTATTGTCCCCCGACTACCGGTATCTCTTATTGTCCCCTCCGACTACCAGTCTCCTCTTATTGTCCCCCCCGACTACCGGTCTCTCTTATTGTCCCCCCGACTACCGGTCTCTCTTATTGTCCCCCCGACTACCAGTCTCTCTTAATGTCCCCCCCCGACTACCGGTCTCTCTTATTGTCCCCCCCCCCCGACTACCGGTATCTCTTATTGTCCCCCCGACTACCGGTCTCTCTTATTGTCCCCCCGACTACCGGTCTCTCTTATTGTATCCCCCGACTAACCGGTCTCTCTTATTGTCCCCCCCGACTACCGGTCTCTCTTATTGTCCCCCCGACTATCGGTCTGTCTTATTGTCCCCCCGACTACGGTGTCTCTTATTGTCCCCCCGACTACCGGTATATCTTATTGTCCCCCGACTACCGGTCTTCTCTTATTGTCCCCCCGACTACCGGTCTCTTTTATTGTCCCCCCCGACTACCGGTCTCTCTTATTGTCCCCCCCCCCCGACTCCCGGTCTCTCTTATTGTCCCCCCCGTCTACCGGTCTCTCTTATTGTCCCCCCGACTACACGGTCTCTCTTATTGTCCCCCCGACTAACGGTCTCTCTTATTGTCCCCCCGACTACGGTCTCTCTTATTGTCACCCCCCGACTACCGGTCTCTCTTATTGTCCCCCGACTACCGGTCTCTCTTATTGTCCCCCCGACTACCGGTCTCTCTTATTGTCCCCCCGACTACCGGTCTCTCCTATTGTCTCCCCGACTACCGGGTCTCTCTTATTGTCCCCCCGACTACCGGTCTCTATTATTGTCCCCCCGACTACGGTCTCTCTTATTGTCCCCCCCGACTACCAGTCTCTCTTATTGTCCCTCCCCCCGACTACCAGTCTCTCTTATTGTCCCCCCCCCCCGACTATCGGTCTCTCTTATTGTCCCCCCGACTACCGGTATCTCTTATTGTCCCCCGACTACCAGTCTCTCTATTGTCCCCCCGACTACCGGTCTCTCTTATTGTCCTCCGACTACCGGTCTCTATTGTCCCCCCCCGACTACCGGTCTCTCTTATTGTCCCCCCGTCTACCGTCTCTCTTATTGTCCCCTCGACTACCGGTCTCTCTATTGTCCCCCCGACTACCGGTCTCTCTTATTGTCCCCCCGACTACCGGTCTCTCTTATTGTCCCCCCGACTAACGGTCTCTCTTATTGTCCCCCCGACTACCGGTCTCTCTTATTGTCCCCCCCCCCGACTACCAGTCTCTCTTATTGTCCCCCCCGACTACCGGTCTCTCTTATTGTCCCCCCCGACTACCGGTCTCTCTTATTGTCCCCCCACTACCGGTCTCTCTTATTGTCCCCCGACTACGGTCTCTCTTATTTTCCCCCCGACTACCGGTCTCTCTTATTGTCCCCCCCGACTACCGGTCTCTCTTATTGTCCCCCCGACTACCAGTCTCTCTTATTGTCCCCCCGACTACCGGTCTCTCTTATTGTCCCCCCCCCCCCGACTACCGGTCTCATCTTATTGTCCCCCGACTACCGGTCTCTCTTATTGTCCCCCCGACTAACTGTCTCTCTTATTGTCCCCCCGACTACCGGTCTCTCTTATTGTCCCCCCCCCAGACTAACGGTCTCTCTTATTGTCCCCCCGACTACCGGTCTCTCTTTTTGTCCCCCCGATTACCGGTCTCTCTATTGTCCCCACCGACTACCGGTCTCTCTTATTGTCCCCCCGACTACCAGTCTCTCTTATTGTCCCCCCGAGCTACCGGTCTCTCTTATTGTCCCCCGACTACCGGTCTCTCTTATTGTCCCCCGACTATCGGTCTCTCTTATTGTCCCCCCGACTTACCGGGTCTCTCTTATTGTCCCCCCCGTCTACCGGTCTCTTCTTATTGTCCCCCCGACTACCGGTCTCTCTTATTGTCCCCCGACTACCGGTCTCTCTTATTGTCCCCACCGACTACCGGTCTCTCTTATTGTCCCCCCGACTAACGGTTCTCTCTTATTGTCCCCCGACTACCGGTCTCTCTTTTGTCCCCCGCGACTATCGGTCTCTCTATTTCCCCCCCGACTACCGGTCTCTCTTATTGTCCCCCCCCCCCGACTACCGGTCTCTCTTATTGTCCCCCCGACTACCGTCTCTCTTATTGTCCCCCCGACTATCGGTCTGTCTTATTGTCCCCCCGACTACCGGTCTCTTATTGTGCCCCCCCCCGACTACCGGTGTCTTTATTGTCCCCCCCCGACTACCGGTCTCTCTTATTGTCCCCCCGACTATCGGTCTCTCTTATTGTCCCCCCCCCCGACTACCGGTCTCTCTTATTGTCCCCCCGACTACCGGTCTCTCTTATTGTCCCCCCGACTACCGGTCTCTCTTATTTCCCCCGACTACCGGTCTCTCTTATTGTCCCCCCGACTACCAGTCTCTCTTATTGTCCCCCCGACTACCGGTCTCTCTTATTGTCTCCCCGACTACCGGTCTCTCTTATTGTCCCCCCGACTACCAGTCTCTCTTATTGTCCCCCCGACTACCGGTCTCTCTTATTGTCTCCCCGACTACCGGTCCTCTCTTATTGTTCCCCCGACTACAGTGTCTCTTATTGTCCCCCCGACTACCGGTCTCTCTTATTGTCCCCCCCGACTACCGTCTCTCTTATTGTCCCCCCGACTACCGGTCTCTCTTATTGTCCCCCCGACTACCGGTCTCTCTTATTGTCCCCCCCCCCCCGACTACCGGTCTCTCTTATTGTCCCCCACCGACTACCGGTCTCCTCCTTATTGTCCCCCCGACCTACCGGTCTCTCTTATTGTCCCCCCCGACTACCGGTCTCTTATTGTCCCCCCGACTACCGGTCTCTCTTATTGTCCCCCCGACTACCGTATCTCTTATTGTCCCCCCGACTAACCAGTCTCTCTTATTGTCCCCCCGACTACCGGTTTCTCTTATTGTCCCCCCGACTACCGGTCTCTCTTATTGTCACCCCGACTACCAGTCTCTCTTATTGTCCCCCCCCCCCCCGACTACCGGTCTCTCTTATTGTCCCCCCCCCCCCGACTACCGGTATCTCTTATTGTCCCCCCGACTACCGGTCTCTCTTATTGTCCCCCCGACTACCGGTCTCTCTTATTGTCCCTCCCGACTACCGGTCTCTCCTATTGTCCCCCCGACTACCGGTCTCTCTTATTGTCCCCCCGACTATCGGTCTGTCTTATTGTCCCCCCCGACTAACGGTCTCTCTTATTGTCCCCCGACTACCGGTATCTCTTATTGTCCCCCGATTACCGTCTCTCTTATTGTCCCCCCCGACTACCAGTCTCTCTTATTGTCCCCCCGACTACCAGTCTCTATTATTGTCCCCCCGACTACCGGTATCTCTTATTGTCCCCCCGACTACCAGTCTCTCTTATTGTCCCCCCGACTACCGGTCTCTCTTATTGTCCCCCCGACTACCGTCTCTCTTATGTCCCCGACTACCAGTCTCCTCTTATTGTCCCCCCCGGACTAACGGTCTCTCTCTATTGTCCCCCCCGTCTACCGGTCTCTCTTATTGTCCCCCCGACTACCGGTCTCTCTTATTGTCCCCCCGACTACCGGTCTCTCTTATTGTCCCCCCGACTACCGGTCTCTCTAATTGTCCCCCCCCCGACTACCGGTCTCTCCTATTGTCCCCCCCCCCCGACTACGGTCTCTCTTATTGTCCCCCGACTACCGGTCTCTCTTATTGTCCCCCGACTACCGGTCTCTCTTATTGTCCCCTCCCCCCGACTACCGGTATCTCTTATAGTCCCCCCCGACTACCGGTCTCTCTTATTGTCCCCCGACTACCGGTCTCTCTTATTGTACCCCGACTACCGGTCTCTCTAATTGTCCCCCCCCCCGACTACCGGTCTCTCGTATTGTCCGGCCCCCCCTCCCCCGACTACTGTCTCTCTTATTGTCCCCCCCGACTACCGGTCTCTCTTATTGTCCCCCGACTGCCGGTCTCTCTTATTGTCCCCCCCCCCGACTATCGGTCTCTCTTATTGTCCCCCCGACTACGGTCTCTCTTATTGTCCCCCCGACTACCGGTCTCTCTTATTGTCCCCCCCGACTATCAGGTCTCTCTTATTGTCCCCCTTCCGACTACCGGTCTCTCTTATTGTCCCCCCACTACCCGTCTCTCTTATTGTCCCCCCGACTACCAGTCTCTCTTATTGTCCCCCCCCGACTAACGGTCTCTCTTATTGTCCCCCGACTACCGGTCTCTCTTATTGTCCCCCCGACTACCGGTCTCTCTTATTGTCCCCACCGACTACCGGTCTCTCTTATTGTCCCCCCGACTATCGGTCTCTCTATTGTCCCCCCCCGACTACCGGTCTCTCTTATTGTCCCCCCGACTACCGGTCTCTCTTATTGTCCCCCGACTATCAGGTCTCTCTTATTGTCCCCCGACTACCGGTCTCTCTTATTGTCCCCCCCCGACTACCGGTCTCTCTTATTGTCCCCCGACTACAGGTCTCTCTTATTGTCCCCCCGACTACCGGTCTCTCTTATTGTCCCCCCGCCTACCGGTCTCTCTTATTGTCCCCCGACTACCGGTCTCTCTTATTGTCCCCCCCCCCGACTACTGGTCTCTCTTATTGTCCCCCCGACTACCGGTCTCTCTTATTGTCCCCCCCCGACCTACCGGTCTCTCTTATTGTCCCCCCCGACTACGGTCTCTCTTATTGTCCCACCGACTACCAGGTCTCTCTTATTGTCCCCCCGACTACCGGTCTCTCTTATTGTCCCCCGACTACCGGTCTCTCTTATTGTCCCCCCGACTACCGGTCTCTCTTATTGTCCCCCTTCCGACTTGAGCAGGTCTCTCTTATTGTCCCCCCGACTACCGTCTCTCTTATTGTCCCCCCGACTACCGGTCTCTCTTATTGTCCCCCGACTACCAGTCTCTCTTATTGTCCCCCCGACTACCGGTCTCTCTTATTGTCCCCCCCCCCCCCGACTACCGGTCTCTCTTATTGTCCCCCCGACTACCGGTATCTCTTATTGTCCCCCGACTACCAGTCTCTCTTATTGTCCCCCCGACTACCGGTCTCTCTTATTGTCCTCCCCGACTACCGGTCTCTCTTATTGTCCCCCCCCCCCCGACTACTCGGTCTCTCTTATTGTCCCCCGACTACCGGTCTCTCTTATTGTCCCCCCCCCGACTACCGGTCTCTCTTATTGTCCCCCGACTACGGTCTCTCTTATTGTCCCCCGACTACCAGTCTCTCTTATTGTCCCCCGACTACCGGTCTCTCTTATTGTCCCCCGACTACCGGTCTCTCTTATTGTCCCCCCGACTACCGGCTCTCTTATTGTCCCCCGACTACCAGTCTCTCTTATTGTCCCCCCGACTACCGGTCTCTCTTATTGTCCCCCCGACTACCAGGTCTCTCTTATTGTCCCCCCGACTACCGGTCTCTCTTATTGTCCCCCCGACTACCGGTCTCTCTTATTGTCCCCCCCGACTACCGGTCTCTCTTATTGTCCCCCCCGACTAACGGTCTCTCTTATTGTCCCCCCGACTACCGGTCTCTCTTATTGTCCCCCCCCCGACTACCAGGTCTCTCTTATTGTCCCCCCGACTACCGGTCTCTCTTATTGTCCCCCCGACTACCGGTCTCTCTTATTGTCCCCCCGACTACCGGTCTCTCTTATTGTCCACCCGTCGACTAACGGTCTCTCTTATTGTCCCCCCGAATACCGGTCTCTCTTATTGTCCCCCCGACTACAGGTCTCTCTTATTGTCCCCCCGACTACCGGTCTCTCTTATTGTCCCCCCGACTACCGGTCTCTCTTATTGTCCCCCCGACTACCGGTCTCTCTTATTGTCCCCCCGACTACCGGTCTCTCTTATTGTCCCCCCCGACTACCGGTCTCTCTTATTGTCCCCCCGACTACCAGGTCTCTCTTATTGTCCCCCCGACTACCGGTCCTCTCTTATTGTCCCCCCGACTACCGGTCTCTCTTATTGTCCCCCCCCCACTACGGTCTCTCTGTATTGTCCCCCCGACTACCGGTCTCTCTTATTGTCCCCACCGTCCCCGACTAACGGTCTCTCTTATTGTCCCCCCGACTACCGGTCTCTCTTATTGTCCCCCGACTACGGTCTCTCTTATTGTCCCCCCGACTACCGGGCTCTCTTATTGTCCCCCCCGACTACCGGTCTCCTCTTATTGTCCCCCCCGACTACCAGGTCTCTCTTATTGTCCCCCGACTACCGGTCTCTCTTATTGTCCCCCCGACTAACCGGTCTCTCTTATTGTCCCCCCGACTACCGGTCTCCTCTTATTGTCCCCCGACTATCGGTCTCTCTTATTGTCCCCCCGACTATCGGTCTCTCTTATTGTCCCCCGACTACCGGTCTCTCTTATTGTCCCCCCGACTACCGGTCTCTCTTATTGTCCCCCCGACTACCGAGTCCTCTCTTATTGTCCCCCCGACTAACGGTCTCTCTTATTGTCCCCCCGACTACGTCTCTCTTATTGTCCCCCCCCGACTACCGGTCTCTCTTATTGTCCCCCCGACTACCGGTCTCTCTTATTGTCCCCCCGACTAACGGTCTCTCTTATTGTCCCCCCGACTACCGGTCTCTCTTATTGTCCACCGACTAACGGTCTCTCTTATTGTCCCCCCGACTACCGGTCTCTCTTATTGTCCCCCCCGACTACCGTCTCTCTTATTGTCCCCCGACTACCGGTCTCTCTTATTGTCCCCCCGACTACCAGGTCTCTCTTATTGTCCCCGACTACCGGTCTCTCTTATTGTCCCCCGACTACCGGTCTCTCTTATTGTCCCCCGACTACCGGTCTCTCTTATTGTCCCCCCGACTACGGTCTCTCTTATTGTCCCCCGACTACCGGTCTCTCTTATTGTCCCCCCGACTATCGGTCTCTCTTATTGTCCCCCGACTACCGGTCTCTCTTATTGTCCCCCCCCGACTACCGGTCTCTCTATTGTCCCCCCGACTACCGGTCTCTCTTATTGTCCCCCGACTATCGGTCTGTCTTATTGTCCCCCCGACTATCGGTCTCTCTTATTGTCCCCCAGACTACGAGTCTCTCTTATTGTCCCCCCGACTACCGGTCTCTCTTATTGTCCCCCCGACTACCGGTCTCTCTTATTGTCCCCCCCGACTATCGGTCTCTCTTATTGTCCCCCCGACTACCGGTCTCTCTTATTGTCCCCCCGACTACCGGTCTCTCTTATTGTCCCCCCGACTACCAGTCTCTCTTATTGTCCCCCCCGACTACCGGTCTCTCTTATTGTCCCCCCGACTACCGGTCTCTCTTATTGTCCCCCCCCCGACTACCGGTCTCTCTTATTGTCCCCCCGACTACCGGTCTCTCTTATTGTCCCCCCCCCGACTACCGGTCTCTCTTATTGTCCCCCCGACTACCGGTCTCTCTTATTGTCCCCCCGACTAACGGTCTCTCTTATTGTCCCCCCCGACTACCGGTCTCTCTTATTGTCCCCCCGACTACCGGTCTCTCTTATTGTCCCCCCGACTACCAGGTCTCTCTTATTGTCCCCCGACTACCGGTCTCTCTTATTGTCCCCCCGACTACCGGTCTCTCTTATTGTCCCCGACTACCGGTCTCTCTTATTGTCCCCCCCGACTATCGGTCTCTCTTATTGGCCCCCCGACTATCGTCTCTCTTATTGTCCCCCGACTACCGGTCTCTCTTATTGTCCCCCCGACTACCGGTCTCTCTTATTGTCCCCCCGACTACCAGGTCTCTCTTATTGTCCCCCCGACTACCGGTCTCTCTTATTGTCCCCCCGACTACGGTCTCTCTTATTGTCCCCCCCCGACTACCGGTCTCTCTTATTGTCCCCCCGACTACCGGTCTCTCTTATTGTCCCCCCCGACTAACGTCTCTCTTATTGTCCCCCCCGACTACCGGTCTCTGTTATTGTCCACCCCGACTAACGGTCTCTCTTATTGTCCCCCCCGACTACCGGTCTCTCTATTGTCCCCCCCGACTACCGGTCTCTCTTATTGTCCCCCCCGACTACCGGTCTCTCTTATTGGCTCCCCCGACTACCAGTCTCTCTTATTGTTCCCCGACTACCGGTCTCTCTTATTGTCCCCCCGACTACCGGTCTCCTCTTATTGTCCCCCGACTACCGTCTCTCTTATTGTCCCCCCCGACTACCGGTCTCTCTTATTGTCCCACGACTACCGGTCTCTCTTATTGTCCCCCGACTATCGGTCTCTCTATTGTCCCCCCGACTACCGGTCTCTCTTATTGTCCCCCCCGACTACCGGTCTCTCTTATTGTCCCCCCGACTACCGGTCTCTCTTATTGTCCCCCCGACTATCGGTCTCTCTTATTGTCCCCCCGACTACCGGTCTCTCTATTGTCCCCCCCCGACTACCGGTCTCTCTTATTGTCCCCCCCCCCCGACTACGGTCTCTATGTCCCCGACCGGTCTCTCTTATTGTCCCCCCGACTACCGGTCTCTCTTATTGTCCCCCCCGACTACCGGTCTCTCTTATTGTCCCCCCGACTACCGGTCTCTCTTATTGTCCCCCCCGACTACCGGTCTCTCTTATTGTCCCCCGACTACCAGTCTCTCTTATTGTCCCCCGACTACCGGTCTCTCTTATTGTCTCGATACCGGTCTCTCTATTGTCCCCCGATCTACCGGTCTCTCTTATTGTCCCCCCGACTACCGTCTCTCTTATTGTCCCCCCCCGGACTATCCGGTCTCTCTTATTGTCCCCCCGACTACCGGTCTCGTCTTATTGTCCCCCCGACTACCGGTCTCTCTTATTGTCCCCCCGACTACCGGTCTCTCTTATTGTCCCCCCGACTACCGTTCTCTCTTATTGTCCCCCCGACTACCGTCTCTCTTATTGTCCCCCCCCGACTACCGGTCTCTCTTATTGTCCCCCGACTACCGTCTCTCTTATTGTCCCCCCGACTACCGGTCTCTCTTATTGTCCCCCGACTACCGTCTCTCTTCTTGTCCCTCCGACTACCGGTCTCTCTTATTGTCCCCCCGACTACCGGGTATCTCTTATTGTCCCCCCGACTACCAGGTC
>JAXIVJ010011537.1:5000-43278 GCA_036785665.1 Chirona hameri | reverse complement strand
GTATTCCGACTTCAATTCAACTTGGCATAGGCGAAGGAACAGGGAGGGTAAGGGGCCAGCCCCTAACTTTTCGGCCAATTTTTAAATATATTATATCGCTTATTTTGTGTGGCGATTATTTGTTTTATGGCAAAAGGTTCACCAAAGTAAGAATAGCCCAAATATGCAAAGAAAGCTTGCATTGGGGATTGTGTTTTTCTCCAGACGAGATCAAAGACCCCCAGTTTTCGTGACGTTCCGTCACGAAACATCCCTGCAACCTGGTCGAATTCACCCATTATTGCAATATCGACATTTGGTATAATAAGAAAACCCTGCCAGAATGGTACCCCGTTGAATCAACGGGCTCGACTTGCTCTCGTCATAGTGTCAACCTGTTGGGTCCCGTTAACAGTCTTGGTTCACTAGCACTGTCACTCCACACTTTGTGCGGTTTCAGAGAGTGGCAGCAACGTGTAGTCTGTATTGGCACTCGAGCACGACTGCCGAGAGCGGGGCGCCCACATCTGTCAATATTCCGTTCCCGCTCCCCATGTGGGGAACACATGGGAAGACGGGGGGGGGGGAGTACGCGACGTCGATGGACTGCACAATACCAAAACTCCCCCCCCCCCCTCCCCCGACCGTTCATTGGTACACAGCTCTAAGAGGGGCCATGATTTATGGGCCATACGAGGCCGCGCGTACGAACCGGTTGAGCCGCGTCAAATCGACGCACAGGCGAACAGACGACCCCGCGTCGGACTCCGTGGCTGATCGCTTAGCGACCGGAACGATAGGGTGGCGCCAGTCTGTCGGGTAGTCAACCGGGACGATGATCCCCTTGCTAGCCAAGTCCTGCAGTTGCCTTTTTACTTCGTCGCGCCACGCGTACGGGATGACGCGGGCAGCGGTCACGGCGTGTGGCTCGGCGTCAGCGGTTGGCTCGATCCGCGTTGGGCCGCCCGCCATTTATCGCAGGGTGCCCTGTTGACTGAACACCCTCGGAAACGCGGCCTTGAGCGCCGCCAGATGTTCGTCCCGGACTTCTGGGGAGGGGTCCGGGCCGTCCGCAAGCCATACTGAAGAAGTAGTGAACAAAGTAGTGGGGAAACAGAAGTTGGGGAAATGTGGTTGGTAAAAAATAGTATGGAAAAGGTAGTTGGTGCAAAAGTAGTTGAGGCAAAGTTAAAAGAAGTTGGGTCAGAGTAAAAGTAGTTATGGGAAAAAGTAGCTTGGTAAAAAAAGTTCGAATGTTGTGTGTAAACAAAAACTAGGTGAAAAGTAGTTGTTCGTCCCGGACTTCTGTTGTTGTAAAAAAGTGATTAGGAAAAATGATTAGGATAAATGTAGTTAGGAAAAAAGTGATAAAAATTAGTTGACGAAAAGTAGTTGGGGTAAAAGTAGTGTGGATTCTGCAAGAGGCCACATATAACACGATTAGGATACTGAACGGTGGAAATTGGATATTGAAAATTGCAAATACAAACATAGTTAACCTAAACAAAACATTATTAGCATAGCATATGGTGGGAGGTGGGAAATAACATTATTTCCGAAGAAAAAAACTGCAAAAACAAACATAATTAACCTAAATAAAACAGTCCATATTTGTTCCAACATATGCTCATGGCGTTGGACAAAGCATTATCTTTTCAAAATCATAAATTTAGAATGGATTAAACAGTCCATATTTGTTCCATCACATGCTCATGGGCAAAGCAGCATCTTTTCAAAATCCTAAATTCGAATTGTAAATACAAACATAATTAACCAAGTAACAGGCGCGGATCTAGGAGGGGGTTACAATTATGTTAACGTAAACTATTGGACCTAAAGAAAACAGTCAAACACTACAGGGGGGGGGGGGGCAATACAATTATGTTATTCAGAAGAAAACACCTTCATTTTTATGTTTACATTTGGTGTCAATAAGTTTCAGGTATGAACAGCCCATATTTGTTCCATCACATGCTCATGGGGCACAAATAATAAATTGAGAAGATCGCCTGGGTCTCGGGTCGGAGTCCAACTCCATATTTGTTATGACACATGCACATGGGGCACAATTCAGAAGAAAAACCCGTCAAATACAAACATAATTAACATTAAAAAGTCCATATTTGTTCTGACATATGCACATACCGGTGCATAACCACCACTGGGGTCACTGGGGATCAGTCCCAGTAACATTTTCGAATTTTAACATTACGCCTATGGGCGTTGCATGGCAAGAATCGACTTCAAAGTGACTCCGTCCCCACCTACTTTCGGAAAGTAGTTACGCCTATGTGCACATAACGTAACCTATTGAACCTAAATAAAACAGTCAAACATTCCAGGGGGGGCGATACAATTATGTTATTCAGAAGAAAACACCTTCATTTTTATTTTTACATGTGGAGTCAATACGTCTCAGGTAGTGAACAGTCCATATTCGTTCCATCACATGCTTATGGGGCACAAAGCATAAATTGAGAAGGCCGCCCGGGTCTCGGCTCAGAGTCCGACTCCATATTTGTTACGGCACTTGCACATGGGGCACAATTCAGAAGAAAAACCTTCAAATACAAACACAATTAACCTAAAGAAAACAGTCCGTATTGGTTCAGACATATGTTCATGGCATAAACATAATTAACCTAAAGAAAAATTTACATATTTGTTACTTACTAAAATTAGTTACTTGCAAATATATATATGTATATATATATATATATATATATATATATATATATATATATATATATATATATATATATACATACATACATACATACATACATACATACATACATACATACATACATACATACATACATACATACATACATACATACATACATACATACATACATACATACATACATACATACATATATATATATATATATATATATATATATATATATATATATATATATATATATATATATATATATATATATATATATATATATATATATATATATATATATATATATATATATATATATATATATATATATATATATATATATATATATATATATATATATATATATATATATATATATATATATATATATATACATATGTATATATATATATATATATATATATATATATATATATATATATATATATATATATATATATATATATATATATATATATATATATATATATATATATATATAAATGTTACGAGATATCAATCTGCTGTATTCTCACATCAGTAATCAGGTCATACTTAAATACAGCGCATTACATATGCACGTGACACTTCTCCGGCTGCCTACATCAACAGCCGGTACATCCTCCGTTTTCCGAAGACGGAGGATGTGCCGGGGCGGGGCTTCACGTTGTTTGACGCGACCTGGTCCTCAGCATGTACGGTGACCGAGGTCGCTGGCTCTGGTTGACCCGAGGCACTGCTCCTGTCTCTTGACGCGGTGACACACGTATATACAAGCTTCAGTCGCTGTTTCGTCTGTTCTTTTGTGAAACTTCTGTTTCTTGACAGGGCCTGTACTCGCGTAGATGACGCCTGTTTCTTCGGTATGTCCGACCTTCCTCCGTTTTCACCGCATATGATCGGTTGCTGTCGTGACCAACAACTACGGCTGGCCTCCATCTTTGCTTGCCAGGTTTTGGTGCCATCAGAACTGGCGTGTTCGTTTGGAGAGGAGGAAGATCTTTTGCTGCTATATTGTAATATCTTCGCTGTTTGTTTTTCCTTTCTTGAAGTCTCCTTGCAGTCTCAGGCGGTACTTCGGGATTGAGCAGTTTTCCATGGATAGGCAACATGGTTCGAGTGCGTCTTCCCATGAGTCGTTGCGCTGGAGAACTGCTGACATTTTCTGACGGTAAGTTACGCATTTCCAGCAGATACGGATCTGTTTCTGTTTCACATGTCCTTGTCATCATTCTCTTCATTTGTTTCACAGCATTTTCGGCCTTCCCATTGGATTGTGGATATCCGGGAGAACTTGTCGTGTGTTTGAATTCGTACTTCTCTGCAAACCGTTTGAATTCCAATGAGTTGAACGGGGGTCCGTTGTCGCTGACCAGTTCCATTGGAATACCGTAGCGAGCTATATGTCCTTTAAGAAGCCTGATGATTTCTTGTGTGGTTTTGTTATGTACTCTGTCGCATTCTATGAAGTCAGAGTAGTAATCCACAGTCACCAGGTACGACCAACCTTCAAACTCCATGAGATCGCAGCCGATTCTTTCCCACGGTCTTGTTGGTACTTTGTAAGACATTAGTGCTTCCTTCTGCTGAGCTGGTTGGTAAACCGCACACGTTGCACATCTGGAGACATATTCTTTTATGTATTCGTTCATGTTTGGCCAGTACAGGGCTTCTCTTGCTCTGCGTATGCTCGTTTGTATACCAGCGTGTGATATGTGGATCCGCTCCATCATATACCGTCTCACGGCCTCGGGTACAAAGATTCGATCACCTTCGAGAATTACTCCTTCGTTGACGGACAGCTCGTCCCTCAGCTCAAAATATCTGCGTGCTTCAACGGGTACATCCCGTTTGTCTTTTGGCCATCCTCTGTTGATCAAGGCCGCTAGTGTGTTTGCTTCTTTGTCATTCTCTGATGCCGTCCTCAGTAGTGTAGCCGTTTTGTCAGATATCGGCGAGTAGAGTAGTAGAGTCCTAGCACTTTCAGACGTTCTATCTCGTCCTCTTCTTCACATCTGACGGAGGCGGTGCAGCATATGTGCTCTAACTGTTCCGAGCTTGTTTCAGGGAGCTGAGCTCTGCTAAGCGTATCGGCTAGATACATTTCTGTTCCCTTTTTGTACTCTATGTGAAAGTCAAACTTCTGTACAGCTAGCATCATTCGCTGTAAGCGTTTCGGTGTTTCAGCAAGACTCTTGTTTTGAATCTGTTCCAGGGGTTTGTGGTCTGACTGTACCATCAATTTTCTCCCCATGGTGTATCGCTCAAACTTGTTCAGTCCGTAGACAATCGCTAACGTCTCCTTTTCAATCTGGGCGTAGTGCTTTTCTGCGCTAGAGAGCGATCGAGAGGCATAGGCGACTGGCTGACCGGACTGCATCAGACACGCGCCCAGGCCCTCTTGTGACGCGTCAACCTGGAGAGTAGTTTCCTCTTCAGTGTTGAAGTACTTGAGGACAGGTGCTTCGATGATCAGCTTCTTGATTTTCCGCGGTGCCTCGCCATGTGACGATTCGTCGAATAGAAAAGGCACATCATCCCTCAGAAGCTGTCGGAGAGGTGCAGCTAACGTCGATAGGCTTGGCGAGAACTTTTGAAGATAGTTGACCATTCCCAGTAGTCTTTGTACTTCTTTCTTGTCCTTTGGGGTCGGCATGTCTTGTATAGCACGCGTATTCTCGGGGTCAACTTGCAGACCTCGATCCGTGAAAAGATGGCCCATGTAAGCCACTTCTTTTTGCTTCAGCTTCATTTTGTTGCTGTTCAGTTTTAGACCTCTTTCTCTGCATCTTTCTAACAGGGCTTTCAGCTTCCTGTCATGGTCTGCGACAGCCTTTTCATAGGTTTCGCCTTCCCCGTAGATCAAAATGTCGTCGGCTATGGCCTTAACGCCATCTAGACCTTCCAGCTCTTGGTTCAACCTTCTCTGGAATTCTTCCGAGGCTACAGCTATACCAAATGGTATGCGCTTCCATCTGTACCGTCCCCATGGCGTTCCAAAGGTTGTTAGGAAGCTGCTTTCTTCTTCGAGATCGACGTGCCAATATCCATTTTTAGCGTCGCAGACGGTGAACACTTTTGCTTTCGCCAACCGGCACGTTAAGTCATCCAATGTCGGTATCGGGTATTTGCTTCTTTTCAGCTGTTTGTTGAGCGGTTTTGGATCCAAACAGAGCCGAAGGCTGCCGTCTGACTTCTTAACAACAACCAAGGCGGACACCCAATCTGTGGGCATGACTACAGAGCAATGATGCCCTCACTAGTAAGTCTCCCGTTTGAGACTATTTTCCAGTGCGACGGGGACTGATCTGGTCGCAGCCTGGTGTGGTTTGGCCTCTGGGTTTACTTCAAGCTTCAATTTTTCTCGGAATCGACCTGTACCGGTGAAAACATCCTGCTACTCACTGGCGATTGTCTCTTTCCTCTGGTTGGTTCCTTTGTCGGAAGTCATGTCACTTTGCTGCATGGTCATGATGTTTGCGTGATTGACGTTTATCAGCTCGAGATCCTGGACAGCACTGACGCTCAGCAATGGAGTATAGTCTTGTGGTACTACAATGAACTCAACCTGATACTCCTTCATCGTTTTCGGGTTTAAGACTGTCAGCCTGCATCTCCCTTTCACTGCGCTGGTGGATCCGTTGTACATGACCAGTGACATCTGACATGGCTCCAATTTCTTCAAGTGTGGATCATTGCACGCCTTCTTGTAGACATGCTGTGGTATCACATTGACACCGGCTCCAGTATCGAGTTGGAACCGTTCAATATGATTGTTTCCAATCATCAGATGAGCGTGTATCTTGCTGCTTCGCGGCTGTGATACTGCCCCGATATTCACTTGCAGAACATGCTTCGCTTCTTTCAATACATTCGTTTGCTGACTCTGATCTGCCGTTTGGATTTCAACACCGAATGTATTGAGGTGTGCATCTGGAAAAACACAGCTTTGCTCGTGGATGAGATCATCTGTTCGGTTGGGGTCAATCATGTCCAGCATTTCCACACGAGCTCGCCTGCACTTCGCAGGGTAGTGGTTGAGGCGACCACAGAGCTGGCATGACTTGCCCCAGGCCGGACACTGCTCTTTTTTGAACATATGTATAGTGCCGCAGTATTTGCACCATCCCAT
Organism: Chirona hameri; assembly: GCA_036785665.1. Classification (NCBI taxonomy): domain Eukaryota; kingdom Metazoa; phylum Arthropoda; class Thecostraca; order Balanomorpha; family Balanidae; genus Chirona; species Chirona hameri. The sequence goes on along the minus strand of JAXIVJ010011537.1, from coordinate 36,490 downwards.
GTTTGGAGTCGTCTTGCGCTGTCGGTCTCTTCTGCTGTCATGTACAGCGTGCAGGTCAGCACCGTGTTGTAAAAGCAGTGGTGTTTCCTGTTGTGCCATCACTTTCATCTGATCATATGTGGTCTCATGAGCTCGCATTGTCTGTACTGCTCCGATTAACGTCAAATCATTTTCTTGTAGCAGTCTTCGTCTGACGTCTTGTATACCGAGAACGACCCGGTCCCGGATCAAACTCTCTTCCAGTGATCCAAAGTTGCATGTCTTTGTCATTTTTCTCAGGTTTGCAACATATTCGTCCACCTTCTCCTCTTTTTCTTGTTTACGTATGTTGAATTTGTATCTTTCATACGTCTCGTTTGGTCTTACGACACAGTAGGCCTGGAACTTTCCGATAACTGACGCTACAGTATTTTGTTCTTCGTTTGTGCACAGTCCATCCAGTATGAGCATTGCCTCTGAACCGATGCACGTCAATAGGGTAGCAACCTGTACTTCATCGGATTTTTCTTGTAATCCTGTAGCGATGGCATAGTTCTTCCATTGTCGGAGCCATAGTTTCCATGTTGTGTCTAGGTTATTCTGGTTTTGTCTTATCTTTAACGGACCTGGTAGCGGTAAGTTAGTAATTTTAACGATACTAAGTATGTACTTTAACCATTCCGCTGCAATCTCAGGTACATCGGTTCAACCTATTGAGAACAATATCGGAAATATTGATTAAGTTACATTACTTTCACTCTCACACCATGTTACGAGATATCAATCTGCTGTATTCTCACATCAGTAATCAGGTCATACAGCGCATTATACATATACATTATACATATTATATACAGCGCATTACATATGCACGTGACACTTCTCCGGCTGCCTACATCTAAACAGCCGGTACAATATATATATATATATATATATATATATATATATATATATATATATATATATATATATATATATATATATATATGAAGAAAAACAAAATATATATATTACTTAACATAATACACTGCCTTTCTCGACTCATGAATATACACCATAGCAAGATGGCGAAGCCGGTATAATGCGGATATGCGCTCAAATATATGATTGTTTTGATATAAAATTGATTCAGAAAACTTTAAAATACTAACATTACACATTGAACCCCGTGGCTGCACGGGTCTCTGCTCGAGTCCATATTTTTTAAGATACATGTTCATGGAATTAACCTAAACAGACATAATAAACCTAAAGAAAACAGTTCACATTGGTTCAGTGCCCCCCCCCCCCCCCTGGACCGAAATACTGGATACGTTTTTGATTAAAATGAGTAATACACGAAAATAACATGATGCCGCTAATGAATGATTGTTAAAGTTTGTTACTTTCAAATATATATTCATTCCCTCCCCCCCCCCACGGTACACTGCTCAAGCCAATAAATCCAATGCGCCATTTTGCAAACCCCAGTATATGCATGAGTAATACACAAAATTAACATGATGCCGCTAATGAATGATTGTGAAAATGAGTTACTCGCAAATATATATATATATATATATATACATATATATATATATATATATATATATATATATATATATATATATATATATATATATATATATATATATATATATATATATTTCTTGAAGTTTTCTGGAAGTGAAATGAATAAACGATTAAGATAATTGGTAAAGAAAGGCCAGAGCCAACACATTCAATCCGCCATTACTCATACCCCAGTCAAAACACAACCTAAATAGTGCTGGACGCTATGTTTCAGAACATTCGTGAAGAAATGGCGATGAAATTTCATTTGTTTTGAATTTATTCCACAATAAATATATCTATGAAGAACAAAAAAATATATATATTACTTAACATAATAAACTGCCTTTCTCGACTCATGAATACAAACAATAGCAAGATGGCGAAGCCGGTTTAGTGCGGATATGCGCTCAAATATATGATTGTTTTTATATAAAATGTACTCCACAATAGATGTATCAATGTCAAATAATTTAAAATAAAACAATATTTATATAACTTTACTTGAAGAATTTCATGTTCTTTACCTATTTAACGCATTTTTGCACCATATGTGGCATCATATCTGTTTGTCATGTGACATACTCACGTGATCTGGCCATCAAATGACGTCATGACGCCGGTGCCGTATGTGCAGCCACTGATACGTGCCAAGTTGCAGCGGCCCTGGGCGGAGTTTCGGTGCCTTTTTTAGCGGGTTTCGAGGCCATTTTTGGTTCGCCCCCCCCCCCCCCTCTCCTCTCCCATCACATCCCCCCTTGCATGACTCCTTTCCACCAACACCCCTCCCTGCCCCTGTACCACACGGCCGGCCGAGAGAGACCTCGGCTCGGATTAAATTCTCGGCAATCTCCTGGACGAAAGACTCCATCTCACTAACGCACGTGCTTAACCCACATTCCATTCGCGGACAGACACGAAAACCTTGCTGTGTTTCGAGTGCAAAACGGACACTACTCATATAGATATATAGGAGATAACGGGCAATCTACACCTTATGGATATCAATTGTATTCTCGGAAGATATATAGTAAGATTGAGATAAGATAGAGTAAGATAAGATTGAGTCAACACCTAGTGAATACAGTGTTTATAAAATGATAAGCATTTACATTTAAATTTATATATACCGACTTTGTCGACTTTGTCGAAGTCAAAGTCAAAGCTACTAGACACGTGTGGCACGATCATTGCATTTCTCTTGCTCATAGTGACCTGAATAGCTTGAAATCGTATAGAGGTGGTGGTGGTCTGGAGCTTTAGTCCGCTGCAACTACTGCAGTGCTACTACATCAATCGTTTGAAATCCGGCTTTTATTCACGTGTCATTTAGAATCATGCTTTACCACCTAAACGCACCCCTTAAGATCATTGTAGGTGATAATGGGTTCACTGTACAGCGCAGTGGATGTTTGGACGCAACTCAAGAATGTTTTCCGAGAAAATACGATGTTTTTGCTTTATGGGCTCAGATTTAGAAGAAGTCTGTTGAGCGCTTACTAACGAAACTGCGGTTGAATAATCTTATTTGAAGAAATTGTATTAAATAATGCTCCCTGATTTGCACCGCAAACAGTATTCATTTAAAGCATTTCGAAGAATGAAACATGCCTTTCAAGACTATGATTAATAGGTGAATGTGGCTAGGGGTGGTTTAGAGCAGATGTGATGCTCTGCCAGGCACCTAGTCGGAATTAAATCTGAGAAGGCCAGTTAATGAAAGCTACTATCCTAAGGACCAGACCAGCTTCATCCGCAGTTACCCAGCTGCTCGTATTGTGCTGCTCATTTCTCCTTGATGCGTCGCAACCAAGTGACAACAAGTGCAGAGTGCATGAGACAGCCATGTCCTGCAACATTTTGCTGATTATTTTTTATTTGGAATTTATCCATATGCGGCATCTGTGTCGCTCATAAATCCTTCCGCCGGATCTACTTTCGGAGTTTGATGCAAGACGATGCAAATAAAGATGGGTAAAATCGTGCTTCCCAGTTTGCAGATTAGAATATCTGGTTATATTTTCGGGGTGGTTATTCTTCCCGCGCAGCTGGTAGGTATATGATAATTTGGATATTTGTTGTTCTTGCCAGGTGGTTAATTTTGATGCGAGAGGCCTCTGGTTTGATTTTCATTGGCATGAAATGTGTTAGGGCATGCTTGAATGTGTTATGCTATGCACAGATGTCAAGACGCCTTCAAATACAGAACAGGTTACATGAGACTTTACCTTCTTACAACTTATAACTTACATCACCGGCACCGCATAAGGACTTAAGGCGTAGAACTTCATTTGTTGTGCAGAGCTGCTGATAATACGTGTATCTGTTCGACTATTAGTATTCACCACGCCGTTAGCATTGGATTGACCTTTAGCCGCTTGCCGGTACCATCTTCAGCCGCAGGCAGACCTCAGTTTTACGTCCAATCACAGGTGAAGAGCCCACCTCATCAATTCAAATGTGCCACCTCACGGCCGAATGTATAAAACTGCGGGTCAGACTCGCTGAAACACCACTCGTCGTGAGACATTCAGTCAGCCCACTCCTCGCTATGAAGCTGGTAAGTGAAAGAAACGACTGTGTGTGGAAGATCACAGCAAGTTCACAATCCTGCGACTTTTATCGAGCATTTAGATGACAACTTTAGTATCGATTTCCTGTTTAGCTATAACGTTTTGGTGAAACAATGCTTGCCTTTTGATTCATAATGTAAGAAATACTTCGATCGATTACTTACATGAAATTAAAAGTTGAGGTTGGTCATATTTCACCATAATAGCTGCACCTATTATACTTGGAAGACATTTTAGAGTGAGCAAAAGCAGCCAAGCTGACTGCAGTTAACCTAACATTTTGTCTTCTTCACACCAAAGCTTTGGTCTAGCCTTTGCGACTCAACGTCGCGCAAAGGCATTGCAGTTGCCCTATGGCTTGATATTTGTCTGGTAAATGTTCAAATATACACAATTCGGGTATAAAATCTTTCAGTTCATAGTTAAACTAATTCATAGTCATATGCCGATTTCCTGATGTTACAGTAGCTGTCGACCAAAACTAGATGGAAACATGTTCTTACGTTGAACATTTTATTTGTTATGGCTCGTTTCGTTGTAAGCATAAACACTCAACACATATTTTCTGTTTCTAGCATCAGCAGCCCGTTGCGTTTTTAAATAGACGGAGGTTTAGACATGAAGATAGTTTTGTTGTTAAAACATTCTATATGTTAATCAACATTATACTAGTAAAACGCCTGTTTGGGCGATGACCGAGCGGGCGCGCACTGGTAAAGCTAAAACAGGTTTGCAATATGAAACGGCACGGGAGCACACGTGGTAGTAACACATAGTCCTTTTAGCCACCATAAAAATTGCCAGGCCACCATGCATGCCAACATAAAATTAAGCCTTCTTAAATTGTACATGATCTCCTTTCTCGAATCCACCAAAGGGGAGTACGTCCTGAGCACTGCATGCTTCAGCGTATACAAAAAAAAACGAATGCTTAGATAAATCAAGCCATATTTGATCAATCATTATTTTTGTTCATTTCGACGTCTGCGGGTGCCACGCGCTGTGGTACCACCCCTATCAGAACGCATTATAACCAAATTAAAATTGATTTGATGGTCCTATCCAATTGTGAAAACCCGATCTCAATCGGAGCAGTGGTTGCAAAATTATTAGCTTCCGAAAAGCGTCTGCATGGCCGGGTCGGGTCGGGCCGGTTCGGGCCGTGTCAAATGTAAATGTGTCTAGTAAGTTGACGAGAAACCTCACGGGCGCTTCGCGCCCGCTCTGTAATGATCCGGTCAATTGTTATTCAGGTTTCATTTCTTGGCCTCGATTGGTATCCACATGAGCATGTATGTTTTGACCTGTATACAGTCAAACAATCAATGTAGAGGAATACATTCAGTAAAAATGAAGGCGAACCGGGTCGTGGCCAAATTTGTCTCTTGTGGGCAGATGTTGATAATATCATGAGTGCGGTAGTGAATGTCGTGTTGCGGTGTATATACATTTCATCACCTGCCCGGAGACCGGTAGTCAACAGTCCCACGTTTATCGTGAAGAGATTATTATAAACGGGTGATCGAAAAGATAAAAGAGAATCTGACATCTCTGATGTTTAATTTTCTTTTGCTCATTAAAGGGAATGTTTCACCTTTCTGAAAGTTGTCAAATATACGCTGGTTGAGGTCGAAAATATAAAGTAAGTGCTGCTGAAAACGGTGGTGATATTTTTCTCTCTCGAAAAGTCACTTAACTTTATACAAATTAAGTTTGTATTATTATTTTGGATGATGACGTCATTATTGAGCTATATACCACCGCTGATTGGCTGACAAAGTGGGATTGGCTGACAAAATGTCTGTCAGCGAATCAGCGGCGGACTAGCCTAGACCCCATTTTGCAAATTATATATTAAATTGCTTAAAAACGGCTAAGTTTTTGGGAAAATTACCTCAGCATTTTCGACATTTCAATAACGGCCAAAGATAATAGCTATCTCAGTTCAAAACCAATGCAAAGGTGAAACATTCCCTTTAAACGTGGTTTACCTAGACAAATTGAGCAAAATCCCTTTGCTGCTCATAGATGTATCATTGCTGATTCCAATGGTATGAATCAATCCTCGTTGACGGCATTTGTGCCAATGACATCCGGTAGATATTTCTAATGACGTATTTTTGCGAATGTGAGTACGACGTATGGGTTGGCAATAGTCCTCTAGAGTGTAGTGTGTGCTTATTATGCTTGTGATACAGGTGAAAACCCGTCAGTTTTAAATGAAATTCCAACTACATTGTTATTTCCGCTGGTGGTTTAAAGTTAGGTTATTTTGGAATTCAACCATTGCATCGACTGCAGCATCGGTTAAAACGCAAATTTCATAACGTAGAATGTCGAATGAGGAATGTAGAGCCTAGAATGGGCGTAAAAAGAGAGCCTTGACTAAGGGTTCGATGTCCAGTTCAAGGGTCATTCAGCAGTGTTCGATGTCAGTGAGTGGAGATGTTCACAGTAAGGTTACAGAGCTTGCTATTATTTGTCAGGTTGTGTCAACGCACTAATATTTCAGGCGTTATCGTGTATGTATTTGCACATGACAAAATATGATTTGGTTGGAACCCTTGATGAGTATAAATTTCAAGTAAAAACAACAGTACTGAACAAACAACAACGGTCAAATGCGCATCTAAGAAAAACATTGCCTTTCAGATCGTGTTCGCTGCCCTGCTGGCCGTGGCCGCGGCGCGTCCCCAGGACGACGGCTCGGAGGTGGCCATCGTGCGCATGGACAACACCCAGAACGAGGACGGCTCGTTCCAGTACGGCTACGAGACGAGCGACGGCACCACCGCCGAGGTGACTGGCGAGTCCAAGCAGATCGGCGAGGAGGTCGGCACCGTGATGCGCGGCTCCTACAGCTTTGTCGGCGACGACGGCGTCACCTACACCGTCACCTGGGTGGCCGACGAGAACGGCTTCCAGGCGCAGGGCGACCACCTCCCCGTCGCACCCACCGCCTAAACTGATTCGCTGGATATTGAAATGAATTCATCAAAACGACATGTCAGTACTTGCTCATGCTGCATTGTCTTTGTGAATATGTCCAAGAGTGCCTCGTGTCCCAGTCATTTTAGTCATCTTCCTGCTCTTTGTGATATAAGAAGTGAACCACTCATCTTTTTGTTTAAAAAGAAATATATGTATTTTCTATGTAAATGAAGTATGATGATCGTCAGAGAGAACGCGACCAAATGACAATATGCGCTTAGTATATAAGCCAAAGATCGCAGCCTATCAAACAACATGTGATAGAACCTTGCAAAAATAAAAGCGTTGGTATGCAAAAGACCAAGTGTATTAATTTTAAAATTACGGTCACTAAGAGTTAAGGCTTTATGGTTATATAATTTGAAAAGACCAAGCTTATTAACCCGCGCCGTGCCGGGGGGGGGGGGGTTAAGAGGTTAAAGTTTTTTCGAGGATAGCAGAAAAGCGGAGGACCGCAGCAACGCCAAATGTGACACAGCTGTTGGGGAATCCATTACCCACATTGTGTAAAATCATTGATGGAGAGTCATCTCAGGTCAGGTCACCAGACCAGGTGACATGGCCCTATCTCCAAAAAACCGTTTGCCGTCGTACACAGTTGTTGGCCGATCGCTTTAAAACTTGCAGGATTTCATAAGTTCATAGGTACCTACAATTTGATTATCTCGGATTGTTTATATCAGTGACCTCAGGTCGGGTCAATTTCGTGACCTCCCATTATAAGTAAATGGGGAAATATTAAAATGCTTGCTATTCCGAGGTTACGCGTAGTATCAGTCCAATTCCTTCTGGATCATGTAATCGTAGGTCATTCTTGATGACCCAGGTGCCATTTTTGTACAGTGACCATACAGGGTCAGCCGAGGTCATCTGAGGTCACCAGCACTTTTTTTGCCAATAACTCTAGACAGAATGCAGACAGAGAAGTAAAATCGGTACCAATGTATTTGCCTCGTCGAGACACGTCTCCCAATATGCAACATGACCTACTTTGGTCACCACTTGACCTTGAACCTGAGGTCAAAGTTTGAAGTTGACCTAACCTGGTAAACAGTAATATGCTTTGAAGCGCCTTGGCGAGAAAAACACGATGACGCTAACATTATTGCTTTATCTTTGTCCGGGAAAAAACTTTGCGAAAAACAGTTTTGCCAAAAATAGACTTTCGCGTTCGACAACGCTTCATCTGGCCCGGAATGTGCGGGGATGTTCGCGTGTTCTGTGAGAGCTGTACCCCCTTTGCCAGAGAAGGCAGCGCCCCGTCCCGGCCAAGCGCGCCCCAATGGTGACAGAAGCTAGAAAAACAAAGGAAAACATCCAGGCCCTTCGAGAGAATAGCGGCATGACAGAAATGCCGATTTCCATCAGGGGAACCGGTGTGCTTTAGTCATCATGGACTATTTTTCCAAGTATGTTCGCATATACCCCATGGCTGATCAGAAGACAGAGACAGTCTTGGGGGCTCTCCTCGACTGGGTCTATAACTTCGGCGTACCGGAACGTCTTCACTCCGATCACGGCAGCCAGTTCGAGTCTCGAATGTTCCAAGCGTTGTGCGACAGGCTCGGAATCAGGAAAACACGGACCACCCCGTATCACCCTGAGAGTGACGGTATGGTCGAAAGATTTAACCGAACGTTGAATATGATCAGTAAGTCAATCAACAAAGACAAAGACAGTATTGGGACAATGACGTGAAGGCGTATGCGATGGCTTATAACTCATCCGTCCAAAGCACCACGGGCTACACGCCACACTTTCTCATGCACGGGTCTGAGCCACGAACGCCACTCGACGCTTCCTACGGGCCCCCTCCAGAAGCGGTGCTGGTACGGAGTTACCTGGAAGATCGGCTTCGCGCAATCTAGGCTGCGTATGTACGCGTGCGTTGCAACTCCGCACAAGCGTCCCAGAAGGCCTCTCAGAAGTACGACGAGAGACAGTACGCCCAGGACTATCGAGTCGGTGACAAAGTGTGGGTGCGGGATTTCCCAGCCCCCACCAGTAACGGTTGGCAGCACTCGGGCGTTTGGGCTTTAAAAACCTACTACACCATAAGGTTCCCATGTTAAATCGATGATTTTCAGACAAGGCTTGCTCGTAACCTATGCTGCATATTTTAAATCCGACTTCTGGAGTAGATAGCTACAAGCCTTAGCTACAACGTTTAATTTTTATCATTTTTCGATATACCGGGCGTAAAGGGGATAAATGAGATTGGGGGTTAATAAATGACAGAACCACCGCTGACCGCTTCCAAATGCTACTACAGTACTGAAATATACACTACTTCGTAGTATAATTTCATATGACCGCTTCCAAATGCTACTACATTCACTGCAAATAATGTATTTGCAAATAATGCAAATAATGTACATGTACTGCAAAAAAAAACTACTTTGACTACTACTTCGTATATTTGCTGGCGTTTAATTCAATAAATAAAGATATAATCTATGGAAATACAAGTTATTGATAGCAAACAATACCTTTCATTTATAATAGACAAAAAAATACGATACAAAAATATATCTTGTCTAATTCATTTGGGCGTTACATTCCTTACTGTTCTACCCGTTGTTCTATTAACCTGGGATTTCCGGAGCAATGCGGGCGGGAAGCCAAGTTGGGCCTACCCTATAAGGGTCCCTGGACCATCGTTGGGAAAGTTGGTAACCCGGGCAGCGAGGTCGTCTACAAAGTCGCCACGGACGATGGGAAAGTCAGGGTCACCACAACCACTTGAAGCCGTTTCGAGGTGGTGAGGGACGACCGAGCGGCGCCGCGAGAGATGTCGGGGATGCCGCAGACTCAGGGCAGCAGCCGTCGCGGAGGGCGATGGTAACTGGGATGACATGTGGGGTGGGGAAGTGCCCCTGAACCCCATGTTTCTACTGTACTGGCCCCCTGCTGCCAGAGTCCCGGAGACCGATGCAGGTGTGGAAGAGCTACCGGCCTATGACCCCCAAGCCCCGTACTTTACCCGCTCTGGCCGCATGTCGCTGCCTGTGGTCCCTTATCAGGCGGGGTCCTCCGTGTGAAGGATGATGGCGAAAATTGGATGAAAACATAAAAAAATATCGTTGACTTAACAAACCTGTTCCAGTATCGTGCACAGGTTCGACCACCAGGCGTGCTATGTGCTTTTAACGCTCATGTTAGGTCCGTTATCGACTACGCCAGTGTAATCTGGGGCGGCGCCGCAATCACCAACCTAGCACGCTTTGAACGTCTTCAGCATCGATTTCTCATCTGGCTGGGCTCGAACACCCACCAGCGATGCCCTCCCTTGGACTACCATTATCTACTGGACAATTTTAAATGCACCTCTATCAAAGCCCGCTTCATACAGACGGACATTATGTTCATGCGCAACCTGTTTCGCCACCGAATCGACAGTCCACATCTGGTCTCGCTGTTTCCCTCCTCGTACCAGCCCGTCGCTAGCGACACACTGGTCTCTTCCGCGAACCTTTCGGCAGGGTGAACACGGTCAAGAGCGGCTTTGAGGCCCGCCTGCCCCGACTGTGCAACCAGTTCCTACAGCGGTCTCCAGACGCTGACTTATTTTATCATGTGCACTTCCGAGCCCATGCCGTCGCCTATGCCCGAATCTTAGGGTCTTTCATTGGATGAATACCGGAATGCCATTTTTTAGAAGCGTATTTGGTTTATCGGGCTCTTCACTGTATTAGTTCTATTTTAACCCTCGCCCTACGGGGGGCCTGACAGCCCCCCCCCCCCGAGGTTTTTCTTGAATAACGTTTTACACATGCAGTGCATCTTTCTGAAGTTTTTGGTAGCGGAGTGTACAACAATTATACGTAGGCTGTAAAAATTTAATTGAAATTGGTTGAGTAGTTTGGGAGATATTCATGTTTTGATGACATCATGTTGGTTAAAAAAAGGAAAAATCGTATAAAACAGAGTTTTCAAGCAAATTGCAAACGCAATTGACCAAAGATACAAAATGGCATTTTCCTTAAAATGGCAGTCTCGGATTGGAAAAAAAATTGGGTTTTTGACCCCTAAAATGAAAAAAAAGAGATTTTTTGGGACAAATCCCCACAAAATCATTTTCTACAGATATTTGAAAAACCGGAATATATGTGAGAGAACTGAGTATGGAAAATACCCATACCAAATTTCAAAGCAATATCTTCATTTTTGACTGAGTGATGGCTCCCTAAGTGTAAGAGACTGATGACGTCATTTTTTAATAACTTTTTTTGACTTTTTTTTTACAAGATACGAACAAATAATTACCTTTTTTGTATTTCTGAGCCAAAACTGGTCTAGGAACATGCCTTTTAATTTACATTTATCAATTTCTAATTTTGAGGTTTTCTGAGGAGCAAAATCGCTGTTCTGGACGTGGTAAATCCGAGGTCATTCACTTGACCTGGAAGGTCACCCGTTGACCTGCAACCTAAAAATCGCATACTATTAGATTACTCTCATGACAGGCAACATGCTGGTTCTTCCCGCCTTGCTCTAAGTTGCTTGGTTTGGCAGTTAACAGGGGGGTCTGTCACCCCCCGTAGGGCGAAGGTGAAAAAAGCTCCAGTAGGGCGAGGGTTAAATGCATTTTTGCCTTTTCTAGGCACTTGTATGTTGTGCACTGTAGTGCATGTGTGTGTGTGTGTGTGTGTGTGTGTGTGTGTGTGTGTGTGTGTGTGTGTGTGTGTGTGTGTGTGTGTGTGTGTGTGTGTGTGTGTGTGTGTGTGTGTGTGTGTGTGTGTGTGTGTGACTGGGGGTGTGTGTGTGTGTGTACTGTATGTGTGATCTCGACTGCAACTGTAATTGGGCTCAGGCCTGTGGTTGCTAGAAATTAAATAAACAATAAACAATAAACTTACACTAGCCTCATGTCTGACCCGTGGGAACACGGCTCGTGGGCTGCCAACGCCGGGCCGGCGCCGCCCCTGCGGCCACCCGCCAGCCTCGTCAGCCTGCTGGCCGGCTGGCCGCAGCTGCTGCTGCCCTGACTGGCTACCGTCGTCCGCGGCGCGCGGTGATACCAACCGGCCTCACGATCGCGCCGGCCGACACTGCGCGAGCCCCGGTCGCCGGTCGGCACGCGCGCCCCGCTCCCAGTGGATGCAGTGTCTTGTATGGTGTATTTTGTGCCGTTGATGTGTGCGCGAGCGACGGGCGGCACAGTGGTAATGTTCCTTGTTCTCAGGGGGGGAGGGATGTTGGGATGTTGTAAGGTGCCGTGAGGCCGCCGTGACCGGATGGTTGTTGGTCGCCCTGCAGTGCGCGCCGCCTGGCGGCGCGCTCACGCACTATGCGTGTCTGCGTAGGATATAAAAAACTATTAAAAAATATTTCAAAATATAGACTTGCAACATAGCTTACTTATCTAACGGCGACGACTTCAAATTGCCGCTCTTGTCAACACCCGTCAGAAGACCGCAACACGCTCGAAAGCGCATCTGCGGCGACGGGGCTGGCCACGACTGGAACAGAGCACCAGTGACGTCGCTAATGCTGTGCCGCTCGGCAGCCGATACATGGGGAATCGCGGATGACACGGGCTGCCAGCTGGCGCCACCGTCGCGGATCAGGATGGCGTCTCCGAAAATATAGGTTCAAGGTTACTATAATTCATGGTTGGGCTGGATACATATGGAAGTCCTAGATGACGATGATGATGTCACTAGATTATGTGATTATGGTTGGCGACCCCGAGATCGGACTTATGGCTACGAGCGAATTTTAGGTTTCGTCCCGATTGGACTTAATGGCTACAAGCGAATCTTAGGTTTCGTCCCAATCGGACTTAATGGCTACAAGTGAATCTTAGGTTTCGTCCCGATCAGACTTAATGGCTACTAATGAATCTTAGGTTTCGTCCCGATCGGACTTAATGGCTATGATCGAATCTTAGGTTTCATCCCGATCAGACTTAATGGCTACGAGCGAATCTTAGTTTTCGCCCCGATCGGACTGAATAACTACGAGCGAATCTTAGGTTTCATCCCGATCGGACTTAATGGCTGGGTTAGGTTAGTTTAGTTGTTTCCTGTCACACTGGTCCATGGGGATCGTCAACTCGCTGTTTTTTGGTGATCGCTGGTTAAAAATAACGCACTGCAGTATCGCACTTACTAAAAAATATGCGCCAGCCATAATCACATATTCTAGTGACGTCATCATTGTCATCTAGGGCTTCTATATGTATTAAGATTAACCATGATTCATAGAAACCTTGAACCTTGATTTTCGTGAGACGCTAGCTGCGATGGTGACGCCACCCAGCCCCAGTGTTACAGAAATTTGTAGGTTTGTAAATTATAGGCTGTAGGTTATAGGTTAGGTTAGGTTTGGTTTGGTTGTACTTTGGTTTGATTGTAAATAAAAGGTTTGGTTTTAATAAAATAATGCTGGAAATTTGGGTTGTGCATTATTGAACTTAATGAAGTTTAGTTGGATGTATTACCCAAAATATTGAACTTGGTTTCTTGGTTACCTTACCTTGGGGCCCAAGCTTGGAGTCTGCATGGCCCAAGCTTAGCTGTCTGTCTGTATGTATGTGGCCATTTTGCAGTTTTGTTCTTTGCTCAGCTGTGCAGCCTTAACTATTGCGAGCAGATGGATTTATCACCAATCAGTTTGGAACTTACAGGATGTCATGAGGGCATCAGTACTTACAATTCGTATATCTCGGAATTTTGATATCGGTGACCTAAGATCAGGTTAATTTCGTAACCTCCCCATAATAAGTCAATGGGGAAATATACAAATGCTTCCTATTTCAATGATATGCATCATATTAGTCCAATTACTTCTGGATCATGTTATTATGGGATATTATTGATGATCCAAGTGTATGTTTTGTTCAGTGACCCCTATGGGGTCATTTGAGGTCATGCGAGGTCACCATCACCTTTTTGTCAATAACTCCCAACATAATGAAGATAGAGAAGTAACACAGACAGCAATGTGTTTGTCTCGTCGAGACACGTCTTCCAATATGCAACATGCCCTACTTGGGTTAACACTTGACCTTGACCTGAGGTCAAATACTTAATAAGGTCACCTTGTATATTATTCGAAGCGTCTTGACGAGATAAACACAATGGTGTAACAGTTTTCCGTCATCTTTATTAAGTAAAAAGTTAATAGCGAAAAAACTATTTGCAAAACAAAATCATTTCTTTTTTTTGACCTCTGGAGCCTCAAATATTAACCTGAGACCAATTTTGAGGACACCTTGTTTGTGTGTCAGGACACCCAAATTTCACTGGTTGGCGTTTGCTTTTTCCTGTTTGTTTCTAACTAGCACAGTTTCCGAGATATATGGCAATTTATGGAGCGATGTCCTAAAACAGGAAAAAATGGAACATTTGACCTTTGATGACCTCTGGTGACCTCATTTTTGACCTGACCTAAAACAATACTAATATTTCCGATATAACTTATATCAATCTATCAAATGACGTTTTCCGCTTGTCGCTACGTAGCGTAGTTTTCGAGATCTCACGGGGGGGACGGAAATCAACCCCCCCCCCCTGCAGTTCGTGTTCGGCGCAAAGCCCATGCAGTGCGCGGGTTAAGGTTATAATGACAGTAATTAATAAACTAAAAAACATGACCTTTTCCTCGAAAATGTGAAAATCCAATGTTATCCAAATGTTATTATTATGTTGTAATATTTCGGCCACAGGCCTTTATCAAACAGTAAAACATTATCTTGTTCTACAAAAAAAAAAAATTCTGCTTTCGTCTACTTTGTTTTGCTGTTTGATAAAGGCCTGTGGCCGAAATATTACAACATAACAATAACATTTGGATAACATTGGATTTTCACATTTTCGAGGAAAAGGTCATGTTTTTTAGTTTATTAATTATATCAAATATGTTCCTCGCACAAGCACTAAACTCTATAAAGTACGTTATAATGACAGTGTTAATATAACGCTCTCGGCCCTTATTTTATTCGGCGTAATAAAACATTACATCAAGATATTTAGTCATCGGAGCAATTTGCTTCGGCAAAATCTTGCCATAGTGAAAAGCAAGCTAAGCAAAAACCGAACCCCCGTCGGCGGATACCAAATTGACGCATATTTAAAATCCTAACTCTTTATTGTAAAGCCTAACGAGATTGGTGATGTTCGGAACGAGATTGGTGATGTTCGGAACGAGTAAGGTACGGGTTACGGGAACGGGCAATGGGCTACGCGCTACGGGATTCGGGATTCACGAACGGGATACGGAAACGGGCTACGGGCAACGGGAACGGGGAACGGGATACGGCAACGGGATACGGGAACTTGGTTACTTTTGCATTGCGGAGCAAGCGGGTCACGGCTTGGGAACTTGGTTACCTTCGCATTGCGGAGGAAGCGGGCCACACTTGCTGCTTCACCATCTAAAAGTACCCCTCAAGATCATTGTAGGCTAGGGCGCAGCCAGACCTTCAGAAGGGGGGAGGGGGGGGGGCAAGCTCCTGGGAGAGGCCACCCACCACCAAAAATACCCCTGGATATGAAAAACTCTACGGCTTTCGGCCACTTTATTTTGTGAGGCCTCCTTTTTAACAATTATTCTTCGTCTACTTTTGATGAGCTGGATTGGACCAGGACCCTCAGAAGGCATTGAACTGAGAGCATTACTAATTGTTATTGTTACGTGCAGGAGAGAAAACCTACCGTAGCTGACAATAGGTATGGGTAGGCTTTTAAGTGTGGGGGCGGCCGAAATGACAAAAAAAATGTACCCCATTTTGATACGTGTATTTAAGCATTTGCAGCATTTTTTATATGTGGATTTTCATGTTATAGTATAGGTAGGTAGGTACTTGTTAGTTAGCGCCGCGAAGCGGCGCGAAATTTTTACGGTTTTGCCTGATAAAACCCACAAATATAGGCGGGCCTTGTAGAGGATAATAAGCTAAAAATACTATTCTTTCAATTTAGCGTTACGGCGAATCGATGACGATGACTATGGCTTCGTTATGACGATGACTACCGATGTGACGTCGCGAAGCGTCGTGAAAATGTTAATTTTAGGTCCTGGAAAACGAAATGTTAATATTGCAACCAGACCGTGAGGTGAGATGGCTTGGGGAGATGGTCCTGGCCTGTTTCCACTATTAGCTATTCGGTCCATTAAATTGTGCACCGCTGGAGCAGCTTCCGGGTGCCAAACTCCTCGTCTGCTTTCGCGTTGCGTTTTTCGGAACTAGGCAAACTAGCTAAACATGTAGCCTGATTGAAACTTAAAAGTGAATAATGTATTAAGGAAATGGCCCCTGGGGCCAGCAATTACCGCCAAGGAGAGCCTCTGCCAGACACTGAATGAATTTTTTTTTCCATTTTCCAAATTTGTATAAGCAATTGCGAAACTTGTGTCATGCCTTGAAGCGGCGCGAAATTTTCAAGTTTTTGACGATAGCTGGATTTTGACTGGACTAAAAGGGTACGATAAATTGTTAAATTGTACGATAAATTGTTAACTTTCCCCGCAAAATTGTATCTGTGTGTGTGTGGGGTGGGGGGGGGGGGGGGGGGGGGAGGGGTTGACCATCCCCTCCTAAACGTGGGGGGAGTTTGCCCAGACCTCCCCCCCCCCCCCGACCCTCCCGTCGGCGACGCCCCAGGCTGACAAATATTGCAGCACACACTCTCCTGAGAGGAAAATTGTTAAATTGTTTTTGGACTACCATCACCCCCCCCCCGAATTTTTGGACTACCATCACCCCCCCCCCCCCCCCCCCGAATTCAAAAACGCATCATACTTATCAAATTGCCATTTTAAACCCAATAAAACATTGCACCAGGTGGGTCAGAGTACAGCACATTACCGCTCATTATGACCGCGCCGCCCACGGCTAGCAGGCGCTCCAGCTATAGCAGGCACTCCAGCCGACGGCTAGCAATCCCTGGGCAGGCTCGATGGCCCCGTTCTCAGACTCAATGACCCTCGGGATAAGCTCGAGAGGGCCCTGAGCAGATTCAATGGCCCCTTGGCAGGTTCGATAAGCCCCTGAACAGGATCAATGGGCCATTGGGAAAGCTCGAGAGGCCCCTGAACATACTCTAATGGCCCCTAGTCAGGTTTAAGAGGCCCTTCAACAGACTCAATGGGCCCCTGGGCAAGCTCGAGAGGCCCCAGGGTAGGTTCAAGAGGCCCCTGAACCGACTCCATGGGCCCTTGGGCAAGCTCGAGAGGCCTCTGGGCAGGCTCTAATGGCCCCTGGGCAGGTTCGAGAGGCCCCTGAACAGACTCGATGGGCATCTGGGAAAACTATAATTGGCCCCTGGGCAGGTTCAAGAGGCCCCAACACAGACTATAATGGGCCCCTAGCCAGGCTCGAGAGGCCCCTGGACATACTCGAGAGGCCACTGGGCAGGTGTGTTGGACCGTGGGTGGGCTCAATTGGCCCCATTACAAGTGGACATGCTCTAAATGCCCCTGGGCATGTTTTTGGGGCCCCTGAGTGGGCTCAATGGGCCCCAGGGCATGCTCGAAAGGTCCCTGGGCATGTTGTTGCGCCCTTGAGTAGGCTCAATGGGCCCCTGGACATGTTCAAGAGGCCCCTGGACAGTTTGTGGGACCATCGGTGGGCTCAATGGGCCCCTGGATATGCCCAAGAGGCCCCCTGTGCCGGCTTCGAAAGCCCTTCCGTGTCTCTGAGGGCCCTTGACATGCACCGGAGTGACCCTGGTTTGAGAGCTCCTTTTTGACTTTTTGAAAGCCATTTAGCTAATGCAAATGGTATCTGGGCCAATCTTGGCGGGACTATTAATATTCACCTCGCCGGTAGCATTGGTTTGACCTTTAGCCGCTTGCTGGCACCATCTTCAGCCGCAGGCGGACCTCAGTTTTACGTCCAATCACAGGTGAAGAGATACATCAGCAATTCAAATGTGCCACCTCACGGCCGAATGTATAAAACTGCGGGTCAGACTCGCTGAAACACCACTCGTGAGACATTCAGTGATCCCACTCTCGCCATGAAGCTGGTAAGTGAAAGAAACAACGACTGTGTGTGGAAGCTCACAGCAATTTCACAATCCTGCGACTTTTATCGAGCATTTAGATGACAACTTTAGTATCGATTTTCTGTTTAGCTATAACGTTTTGGCAAAACAATGTTTGCCTTTTCATTTATAATGTAAGAAATATTCGATCGATTACTTACATCAAATAAAAAATTGAGGTTGGTCATATTTCACCATAATAGCTGCTCCTAGCATACTTGAAAAGCATTTTAGAGTGAGCAAAATTAGTCAAACTGACTCCAATTAACCTTAACATTTTGCATTATCACACCAAAGATTTGGTCTAGGATTTGCGACTCAATGCTGCGCAAAGGCATTGAAGTTGCCCAATGTCTGGATATTTTTCTGGTAAATGATTAAATATACACAATTCGGGTCAAAAACCTTTCAGTTCATAATTCAATTAATTTATAGTCATCTGCCGATTTCCCGATGTTAGTAGCTGTCGACCAAAACTAGATGAAAATATGTTCTTAAGTTGAACTCGTGTCGTTAGCATAAACACCCAACACACGTTTTATAAACCGGAAATCGAAAAGATAAAAGAGGATCTGATATTTCTGATGTTTAGTTTTCTTTTGTTCATTAGACATTGTGTACCTAGATAAATTGAGAAAAACCCATTGCTGCTCATATATGTATCATTGCCGATTCCAATGGTATGAATCAATCCTCGTTGACGGCATTTGTGCCAATGCCATCCGGTAGATATTTCTAATGATGTATTTCTGCGAATTTCGAAAATTACATGACCAAAACGCAAATGGGAGTATGACGTATGGGTTGGCAATAGTCTTCTCGAATGTGTTGTGTGCTTATTCTGCTTGCGATACAGGTGAAAACCAGTCAGTTTTAAATGAAATTCCAACTCTATTTCTATTCCCGCTAGTGGCTCTAAGTTTTAAGGTTGTTTTGGTATTCAAACCATCGGCTGCAGCATCGGTTAAAACGCAAATTGCTTAACGTAGAACGTCTAATGAGGAATGTAGAGCCCAGCATGGGCGTAAGAAGAGGGTCTTGGCTAAGGGAAAGCATTCAGCAGTGTTCGATGTCAGTGAGTGGAGATGTTCCCAGCAAGGTTACCTAGCTTGATATCATTTGTCAGTTTGTGTCAAGGCACTTTCCTTTCAGGCGTTGTCATGTATTTATTTGCACCTGACAAAATATCATTCAATCAGAACCTTTGATGAGTATACATTTCAAGCAAAAACAACAATACTGAAACAGGTCAAAAGCCTATCTAAGCAATCTGTGTATTCTGTGAAATCAGAAATATGCGATGTGTTTTCAGATTGTGTTTGCCGCCCTGCTGGCCGTGGCCGCGGCGCGTCCCCAGGACGACGGCCCTGACGTGGCCATCGTGCGCATGGACAACACCCAGAACGAGGACGGCTCGTTCCAGTACGGCTACGAGACGAGCGACGGCACCACCGCCGAGGTGACTGGTGAGTCCAAGCAGATCGGCGAGGAGGTCGGCACCGTGATGCGCGGCTCCTACAGCTTTGTCGGCGACGACGGCGTCACCTACACCGTCACCTGGGTGGCCGACGAGAACGGCTTCCAGGCGCAGGGCGACCACCTCCCCGTCGCACCCACCGCCTAAACTGATTCGCTGGATATTGAAGCGAACTCATCCAAACGACATGTCAGTACTAGCTCACGCTGCGTTGTCTCTGTGAATATGTCCAAGAGTGCCTCGTGTGCCAGTCATTTTAGTCATCTTCGTGTTCTTTGTGATATAAAAAATGAACCACTCATCTTTTTGTTTAAAAATAAATATATGGATTTTCTATGTAAACGAAGTATGATGATCGTGAGAGAGAACGCTACCAAATGACAATATGCGCTTAGTATATAAGCCAAAGATCGCCGCCTATCAAAAACATGTGATAGAACCTTGCAAAAAGAAAAGCGTTGGTATGCAAAAGACCAAGTGTATTAATTTTACAATTACGGTTACTAAGAGTTAAGGCTTTATGGTTATATAATTAGAAAAGACCAAGCTTATTAACCCGCGCCGTGCAGGGGGGGGGGGGGTTAAGAGGTTTAAGTTTTTTTAGAGGATAGCGGAAAAGCGGAGGACCGCAGCTAATTATTTTCGTCAAATGCGTTATTTTGGCCTTCAAAAATACCTCTGCAGTGACATTGCCAAAATGCCGGAGGCTATAACTCGCAAACCTGAGGTCATATCGAGCTAATATTGCCACAGCTGAATTCAGGACCCATGATAACCATATAGACCAATTTTGAACAAAAAGTGAGAGATGAGGGTTAATATTTTGGGGAAAAAATTGTCGAAATGTGGAATTTCCAGGTATGGCTGGGCAATACAAACTTTTAGAAGCTGGAATTAGCAAACTGCCATATCAACTTTGGAACCAGCGACAACAATTTGGAATCAGTTATACCAACTTCGAATACTTTTTTAGGCTCAAGACTCTTAAATAAATTGGGCCGCGGAAATGTTGAGTCTTATGTCCTAGAAATGCATTCACATTGCTTATGGTGCGGACCTCTAAAAATGTTATTATGCGTTTGAAAGTGCGTTAAAATTTTAAAGTGAACTATTTTGCCCAATTATATAGGTGAGTAGCAACATAACACATAAATGCGCCGATAAACGGAACTTTTTTTGTTCTAACTCGCATGTAATTGACTTTGTAGTTAAATTGCGCCGCGGAGCGGCGCAAAAATTTGCAGTTGTATTCCCTGGACAACTGCATTTTTACTGTTGAAAGGCCCAGGGTCCCTTCAGATCGTCTAGAGGCCCTTCCGACCTTTTCAACGCTCTTCGGACCTATTCCAGGGACGCATCTGGGATCCGCGAAAAGACATGATGTGGAGTGGGTGATATGATTCAATACAAAGAGGACTTACTGCACGATACACGAATATTAAAATCAGAGCTTTCGGGTCCTCTTTGGATTTAATCTTCATCTGGGATATCTATGTGGCCCTTCCGGTCTGACCAGGGACTCCTCTGACCTTCCAAGAAGCCCCTCTTGTGTGTAAATGGGCCCATTCAGCCTGTTCAGAGCATCCCCCACCAGTAACAGTTGGCAGCACTCGGGCGTTTGGGCGTTAAAAACCTACTACACCATAGGGTTCCCATGTTAAATCGATGACTTTCAGACGAGGCTGGCTCGTAACCTATGGTACATATTTTAAATCAGACTTCTGGAACAGATAGCTACAAGCCTTAGTTACAACGTTTTTATTTATGATTTTTCGTTATTACGGGCGTAAAGGGGATAAATGGTCTTGGGGGTTAAAAATGTCAGAACGACCGCTGACCGCTTCCAAATGCTACTACAGTACTGCAATATACACTACTTCGACTACTACTTCGTAGTAGAATTAAGTATTACCGCTTCCAAATGCTACTACATGTACTGCAAATACACTACTTTTACTACTAATTCGTATATTTGCTGGCGTTTAATTCAATAAATAAAGATATAATCTATGGAAATACAAGTTATTGATACCAAACAATACCTTTAATTTATCATAGACAAAACAATTACGATACAAATTATATCTTGTCTAATTCATTTGGGCGTTACATTCCTTACTGTTCTACCCGTTGTTCTATTACCCTGGTTCAGATGTCCTTCCGACCTGGCTAGGGAATGCACTGGCTGCTTTGTCGCCCTGCCGACATGCTCAGGGGCCCCTCCAGTCTGGCTAGGAACTCATCAGGCCTGTTCTAGGGCCCTTCCGACCGGTCCAGGGACTCTTTCGGTCTAGCCAGAGGCCCTCTGCCTTGCCCAAGAGCCCCTCCGATCTGCCCAGTGACTCTTCTGGTCGGACTGCGCTGACTGAGCAGTGCAGATAGACTTTTCAAGGTCAAGTCTCGGCGAATTCGGTCGCTTCGGCTTTGGGCGGGCGCCAATTTCACAGCCAAACTGGATGAGAGCGACCATCATGAATCTAGTACTGAGAACAGCTGGGACCAACGTTTTGGAGTCAGAAATATTTGCTTATAAACAAAATGCCGATACCCTACTTTAGGTGCTGCAGGAGCAAGTTTGAGCTTGAGCATGCACGATTGTTGATCCCCACCATTCATTTAAGTTGCTTTTTAGAAATCATCCGGAGGTGGCAGTATCCCTTTAAACGTAAATTAGACTATTCATTGCCGATGGTTGAAGACGGCAAATTCGTATGATGGAATTCAAGCTTTATGTTTGATTGGTTGGACTTTGGTTGATATGCAGATCGCTCAGTGCTTGCATAAAGCCAATAGTTTAGATCCAAATTATTGAGATAAGTTCTTTCTCCATGGCATCGATTTAAACTCAGGGAGTTGAATCGGCATGTCATTTGATTGAGTCTGTGTCTGGCTTGATTAATTTTCGGGTTTGCTTTGATTGGTACAAGGGCACATACACCGCATCAAATGGATGTGAGCGCTCATTGTGTGGGAAGGGGGACTGTATTTACCTGTGCCTTTCACAGCGGGAGCTGGCCTTCAGTTACAGTCAATATCAGCCTGTTTATACATTTACACCGCTGTTAGGGTGGGGAACATTCGGGACTCATCCCGGATCCGGTCGCCCTGGGATTCGAACCTGTGACCTCCGACACGGTAAGCGGCCATGCTGCCGCTGGAGTAATCGGTCCCATGGCCCAGGCAGATTCATGTCTTATATGAATGTCGGAGTTCCCATAAAGCCACTGATCCCGATTGAAAAATTATCAGAGATAAATATTGTATAATTTGCTTTCACTTATTTTCAAATACTGAACAGAATTCCAACAAAAGTGACTTGATAATTAAACTATGAAAGGAATTGATCCCTACCGATCGCGTGTTATGATCGTTCAAGTGCAGAAGTTGAATCAAAATCGGCATATGCATTGGTATATTACCAAATGTTTGATTCAGCTTTAATTTGTAACTGCAAGCCGAGCACTGTCTCGTTACATTGGCACATGCCCCTCGTCTGCAAACGCCGCACCCACGCTGGTTTAGGCACCTCTATGCGTCGTTAAGGCCGCTTCACCTTGGCCACTCAGCAGGACAGATACAATTGACGACCCGTACCGAACGTGCATGTTAATAGCTCCTGGGCAACAGATCCAGTCACGTGACCTGCTGTGGCCAATAAGAGACTGTATTATTTGAATGCGTGTGTAAGCGATATGTTACCAGATTATGTTGCAGCAGCATTCGGTGTATAAAAGGCCCGGTGGAGACCAGGTGGGCATCAGTGCCACTGGAGCTGAACCGCCTGACAACCATGAAGCTGGTGAGGACTTGTCTGTGCTGGTGTTGGTGGTGGGTGGGAGTTTGTTTTGTAAGGGCTGGGGCTCTGCACTGGTATTGGTAGTAGGTATCGGTGTGTTTTGTGGGGGCTGGGGCTCTGCACTGGTATTGGTAGTGGGTATCGGTGTGTTTTGTGGGGACTGGGGCTCTGCACAGGTATCGGTAGTGGGTATCGGTGTGTTTTGTGGGGACTGGGGCTCTGCACAGGTATTGGTAGTGGGTATCGGGGTGTTTTGTGGGGACTGGGGCTCTGCACAGGTATTGGTAGTGGGTATCGGGGTGTTTTGTGGGGACTGGGGCTCTGCACAGGTATTGGTAGTGGGTATCGGTGTGTTCTGTGGGGACTTGGGCTCTGCACTGGTATTGGTAGTAGGTATCGGTGTGTTTTGTGGGGACTGGGGCTCTGCACTGGTATTGGTAGTGGGTATCGGTGTGTTTTGTAAGGGCTGGGGCTCTGCACTGGTATGGGTAGTGGGTATCGGTGTGTTTTGTGGGGGCTGGGGCTCTGCACTGGTGTTGGTAGTGGGTATCGGTGTGTTATGTGGGGACTGGGGCTCTGCACTGGTGTTGGTAGTGGGTATCGGTGTGTTATGTGGGGACTGGGGCTCTGCACTGGTATTGGTAGTGGGTATCGGTGTGTTTTGTAAGGGCTGGGGCTCTGCACTGGTATTGGTAGTGGGTATCGGTGTGTTTTGTGGGGACTGGGGCTCTGCACTGGTATTGGTAGTAAGTATCGGTGTGGTTTGTGGGGACGGGGATACCTAGTTGGTGTTGACAGTTGATTGCGGGGTGTTTTATGAAGACTGGGGCTCTGGTCTGGTGTAGGCAGTGGGTGGCGGTGTGTTTTGTGGGGACTTGGCTACCTAGTTGGTGTTGACAGTCGATGGCGGGGTGTTTTATGAAGACTGGGGCTCTGGTTTGGTGTAGTCAGTGGGTATCGGTGTGTTTTGTGCATCTTTACTGCGGTCCAGTACCGTAGGAGCCCGTTACTACATAAAGCTGGGGATGTCAGTGAAGGGTGACTTTTAACTTTTGAACTTCCGTATTTTGGACGGAAATGTAGCAGTAGTGTTTTCAGTAATCTGCAAGGATAGGGCATGACAATTCATTGTTAATTTCACATGTGATATGTAACACACAGTAGGAGAAGGTTATGACTATGGCTTCTCTAATTTCGACGGTGTTATTTAGGTTTGCTTTACTGTGAAACCGTTTTGATTTTTGCAACTAAGCTCAGCAATTCAAGTTGAATGTATACAATGCAATCTCATGGCTTTATATACGATTGCAATATAAACATATAGTTTAATTTATGATTGAAGTGCAAACAAGTTAAAGAGACTGTTGTGAAGCTATGCCCTAAGCTACACGTGCTCTGCACAATATATTGTTTGCAGTCAAAATATTACTGTGTTATCGATATATTTGTATGTTAACTTGTTGACATTTGGCATAAAAGGAAAACATTCTACTCGAAATATTTGCAATGTGAAATCGCCAACCACTCCATGCTTAAATTCTGTGGTACTCTGGAAGTACTTGGTGGACTTGAGAGGTTTGCGTGCTCGACTTAAGATTGTATCAGGGATTATCTACGCAATAATTCTTGCAAATACTTTACATCTGATAATATAAAACTCACTCAGCTCAAGCATCACTTCGTCTATTAAATCAAACGACAACAATTAACGACGTACTTACTAAGAACGTCGTTATGTTTTATTTGTTATTATTGTGTAAAAAAAATCAATATTATGATGGACCTAAGTACCACTTAGGTCCACCATATCCTTTTTTTAAGCAATTTATTTCGTGAACTTGCTCTCGACTAATCAACGCAACAAAAGCGAACGAAAAAAGCGCCTAACTCAGAGACGTGCTTCAGTATAGTGCTGTAAAACAGCACAGTTTCTTATGTTTCCAAACTTTTGTGAAATTATAGAAGGTAATTTTATTTGTATATGGGAACTCCATCAACTGTATACCATACCAGTGGCATAAGGTAATGTAGAAGAAAGAAAAATTATAGGTAATTGTCTCCATTTAAGAGAACAGTGTGTTCGGAATGGTTGCATTATATTATACATAAATACCAGTAAGACGCCGAAGTTGGCGATGAACGAGCGAGCGCGAAGAAAATGTATGGTGAATTTCAACTCCATCGGGCAAGTAGTTTCTGAGATACAAAAAGGGTGAGCACGTGCGCACGTGCAGAAGCAGCCCGCCCCCGATTTGTGGGAAAGTGGCGGCTGAGGGGTCCCTAACCACATGCCAAATTTGAACACAATCGGCTCAGCCATTCCTGCGATATAGAATAGGGGTGCGCACGTGCGCACGTGCGCACGTGCGCACGTGCAGAAGCACCCCATCCCCGACTTGTGGGAAAGCGGCGGCTAAGGGGTCCCTAACCACACACCAAATTTGAACACAATCGGCTCAGCCGTTGCAGAATTATTGCGAGGGAACACCTTCCAACACCCCTCGCGTGGAACGCGCCACGCGCAGTGGTAGTCACCCACGTGAGTCGGCACTGGTGTCAAACAGGGTAGGTTGGACGGAGCTGCTCAGCAAAGAAGCGCGCTTGTCAATCGGACGTGCGGTTGCAGTTGCTTGTCAAAAGCGTCGCCACGGGCCGGGTCGGGTCGGGCCGGGCCGCTCATATTCATATTTTTCCCATATACCACGGAAAGACGAGCGAGCGCTTCGCGCTCGCTCGTAACAAGTTAAACGACATGAGCTTTTTTCTGTGTGTCTACCCAAAGGAACTTAGCTTACTTCTAGTAGACTGCATTCGTCAAGCTTCGCTGCGAATAAACCATTGCTGAGTATAATCATTGTGTGTGTGTGTGTGTGTGTGTGTGTGTGTGTGTGTGTGTGTGTGTGTGTGTGTGTGTGTGTGTGTGTGTGTGTGTGTGTGTGTGTGTGTGTGTGTGTGTGTGTGTGTGTGTGTGTGTGTGTGTGTGTGTGTGTGTGTGTGTGTGTGTGTGTGTGTGTGTGTGTGTGTGTGTGTGTGTGTGTGTGTGTGTGTGTGTGTGTGTGTGTGTGTGTGTGTGTGTGTGTGTGTGTGTGTGTGTGTGTGTGTGTGTGTGTGTGTGTGTGTGTGTGTGTGTGTGTGTGTGTGTGTGTGTGTGTGTGTGTGTGTGTGTGTGTGTGTGTGTGTGTGTGTGTGTGTGTGTGTGTGTGTGTGTGTGTGTGTGTGTGTGTGTGTGTGTGTGTGTGTGTGTGTGTGTGTGTGTGTGTGTGTGTGTGTGTGTGTGTGTGTGTGTGTGTGTGTGTGTGTGTGTGTGTGTGTGTGTGTGTGTGTGTGTGTGTGTGTGTGTGTGTGTGTGTGTGTGTGTGTGTGTGTGTGTGTGTGTGTGTGTGTGTGTGTGTGTGTGTGTGTGTGTGTGTGTGTGTGTGTGTGTGTGTGTGTGTGTGTGTGTGTGTGTGTGTGTGTGTGTGTGTGTGTGTGTGTGTGTGTGTGTGTGTGTGTGTGTGTGTGTGTGTGTGTGTGTGTGTGTGTGTGTGTGTGTGTGTGTGTGTGTGTGTGTGTGTGTGTGTGTGTGTGTGTGTGTGTGTGTGTGTGTGTGTGTGTGTGTGTGTGTGTGTGTGTGTGTGTGTGTGTGTGTGTGTGTGTGTGTGTGTGTGTGTGTGTGTGTGTGTGTGTGTGTGTGTGTGTGTGTGTGTGTGTGTGTGTGTGTGTGTGTGTGTGTGTGTGTGTGTGTGTGTGTGTGTGTGTGTGTGTGTGTGTGTGTGTGTGTGTGTGTGTGTGTGTGTGTGTGTGTGTGTGTGTGTGTGTGTGTGTGTGTGTGTGTGTGTGTGTGTGTGTGTGTGTGTGTGTGTGTGTGTGTGTGTGTGTGTGTGTGTGTGTGTGTGTGTGTGTGTGTGTGTGTGTGTGTGTGTGTGTGTGTGTGTGTGTGTGTGTGTGTGTGTGTGTGTGTGTGTGTGTGTGTGTGTGTGTGTGTGTGTGTGTGTGTGTGTGTGTGTGTGTGTGTGTGTGTGTGTGTGTGTGTGTGTGTGTGTGTGTGTGTGTGTGTGTGTGTGTGTGTGTGTGTGTGTGTGTGTGTGTGTGTGTGTGTGTGTGTGTGTGTGTGTGTGTGTGTGTGTGTGTGTGTGTGTGTGTGTGTGTGTGTGTGTGTGTGTGTGTGTGTGTGTGTGTGTGTGTGTGTGTGTGTGTGTGTGTGTGTGTGTGTGTGTGTGTGTGTGTGTGTGTGTGTGTGTGTGTGTGTGTGTGTGTGTGTGTGTGTGTGTGTGTGTGTGTGTGTGTGTGTGTGTGTGTGTGTGTGTGTGTGTGTGTGTGTGTGTGTGTGTGTGTGTGTGTGTGTGTGTGTGTGTGTGTGTGTGTGTGTGTGTGTGTGTGTGTGTGTGTGTGTGTGTGTGTGTGTGTGTGTGTGTGTGTGTGTGTGTGTGTGTGTGTGTGTGTGTGTGTGTGTGTGTGTGTGTGTGTGTGTGTGTGTGTGTGTGTGTGTGTGTGTGTGTGTGTGTGTGTGTGTGTGTGTGTGTGTGTGTGTGTGTGTGTGTGTGTGTGTGTGTGTGTGTGTGTGTGTGTGTGTGTGTGTGTGTGTGTGTGTGTGTGTGTGTGTGTGTGTGTGTGTGTGTGTGTGTGTGTGTGTGTGTGTGTGTGTGTGTGTGTGTGTGTGTGTGTGTGTGTGTGTGTGTGTGTGTGTGTGTGTGTGTGTGTGTGTGTGTGTGTGTGTGTGTGTGTGTGTGTGTGTGTGTGTGTGTGTGTGTGTGTGTGTGTGTGTGTGTGTGTGTGTGTGTGTGTGTGTGTGTGTGTGTGTGTGTGTGTGTGTGTGTGTGTGTGTGTGTGTGTGTGTGTGTGTGTGTGTGTGTGTGTGTGTGTGTGTGTGTGTGTGTGTGTGTGTGTGTGTGTGTGTGTGTGTGTGTGTGTGTGTGTGTGTGTGTGTGTGTGTGTGTGTGTGTGTGTGTGTGTGTGTGTGTGTGTGTGTGTGTGTGTGTGTGTGTGTGTGTGTGTGTGTGTGTGTGTGTGTGTGTGTGTGTGTGTGTGTGTGTGTGTGTGTGTGTGTGTGTGTGTGTGTGTGTGTGTGTGTGTGTGTGTGTGTGTTTGCAGGTGATTGTATTTGTGCTGGTGGCGGCGGCGGCTGCCATGCCGCAGCAGCCGGTGGCTGAGCTGCTCCGCTACGACAGCCAGCAGAACGAGGACGGCTCGTTCCAGTACGCCTTCGATACCACCGACCCCATCTCGGTGGAGACCGCCGGACAGGTCAAGCAGATCGGCGATAAGGTCGGCGTGGTCATGCAGGGCAGCTACAGCTTCGAGACGCCCGAGGGCCAGACCATCACCATCAACTGGGTGGCTGACGAGAACGGCTTCCAGCCGCAGGGCGATGCCATCCCGGTGGCACCGGTGGCTTTTTAGTGAGGCCCCCTATCCAGCGGCCGGCCCTTCGACCTTGTGATACACCCACACAGGACTTACTCATTCGCCACATTGCCATCTATACGATCGTCTCCTGATTTCGTTCGACAGCTGAAATACATCGATTGCCTGGATGTGCTCGTTTTGCATGACTTTATGGTCAGAAATGGAAAGTATGGAGTGGCAAAATGGCGAGGGGTAAAATATCCAGTATTGAAATAGGACGTGGGAAAATAACGAGTGACGAAATGGCGAGTGGGAAAATAGTGAGGGACGAAACCTCGAGCGGGAAAATAGCGAGTGACGAAATTTCGAATGGGAAAGTAGCGATTGACGAAACGTCTAGGGGGAAAATTGCGACTGATAACATACCGAGTTGGAAAATAGCGGGTATCAAAATATGGAGTGGGCAAATAGCGGGTATCAAAATATCGAGTAGGATAATAGTAGATTGAGAAATTAGGGAGTGGTAAGTATCGTGTGGTACGCTGTCTGTGTCTGGTACTGTAAGTGTAACATCGAGAGAGAGAGAGAAATCGAGTGGTAACAGTGAGTGGCCACACCTTTTTGACAACCTCATTCGGCCATTATGCACAACTTTTTAAGCATGAATTTAAAATTCTTCATTCAGCAAATCTGACTTGCGTCTAGCATTGCAATTTAGCAGGTTAACAGAACGAATTTAACAACGGACCCTGGAAAACTTTGGTAATTCGACTTCAATTCAACCTGGCATAGGCGAAGGAACAGGGAGGGTAAGGGGCCAGCCCCTCACTTTTCGGCCAATTTTTTAATATATTATATCGCTTATTTTGTGTGGCGATTATTTGTTTTATGGCAAAAGGTTCACCAAAGTAAGAATAGCCCAAATATGCAAAGAAAGCTTGCATGGGGGGGGGGTTGTGTTTTTCTCCAGACGAGATCAAAGACCCCCACTTTTCGTGACGTTCCGTCACGAAACATCCCTGCAACCTGGTCGAATTCACCCATTATTGGAATGTTCACATTTCGAATAATAAGAAAACACTGCCAGAATTGTACCCCGTTGAACCAACGGGCTCGACTTGCTCCCGTCATAGTGTCAACCCGTTGGGTCCCGTTAACAGTCTTGGTTCACTATCACTGTCACTCCATACGTTGTGCGGTTTCAAAGAGCGGCAGCAACGTGTAGTCTGTATTGACACTTGAGCACGACTGACGACAGCGGGGCGGCCACATCTGGCGTTACAGCTCCCTTGTAGGGAACACATGGGAAGACGGGGGGAGTACGCGACGTCGATGGACTGCACAATACCAAAATTGCCCCCCCCCCCCTCCCCCGACCGTTCATTGGTACACAGCTCCAAGAGGGTCCATGATTTATGGGTCATACGAGGCCGCGGGTGGGGTGATCGTCAATCGCTGGGGCAGACGGCGGGACCGATGACTACGGCGGGACGGTATGGCCCTGTTGCCGGGGCCGGACGGGTCCGTGAACTTGGGGTCTGTTTCTGGTGCACTGGGTGAAGGTCGCGGCTCGGCGGCTGACTGCGGGCGATGGCCCTCGTGAGCGCCGTCAGATAGGACGTCGGCTCTTGGGCGGCAGGGGCGGACGAAGCGGCGGTTTCTTCAGAGAATGCGCCCGCTTGGGAACTTAATTAAATAGTCGCGGCGATAGCCCACCGCGACTATTGTTCCCTGCCTGTCCCACAGGCCGGTGCGGTAGTATAGCACCGTGACATGGGCCACCATCTGGAGAGGGCGCAGCGGCTTGGCGCTCGCGTCGTAACGCTCCTGGGCGGCGGCGGCAGTGGTGTGGTGTGGCAGTGAAAAACGGGCAGTGGTCGTGGCACGTTTGTCGCAGGCGTCAGCGGCGGCCTGATGCTGAGGGGCGAATGCTCGGTGATGTGCCGGGACTGCCGACCGCAGAGGATGTCCGTAAATGACCTGGGCGGGTGACCGGCCGTCTGCCCAGGGCGTGTTTCGCAGCTCCAGCAGTCCTCTGGCGTACGCGTCGGTGTCCAGGTCACCGGTTATCGTGACCTTCTGGACCAGCTGTTTGACTGATTTGACGGCTGCTTCCGCGTGTCCGTTGGATTGGGGGTAGTGGGGTGTCGAAATCTCACGTGTGATGCCCCACTTCTGGAAGAAGTCTCGGGTGGCGTGCGCTGCCAATTGCGGGCCTCCATCGCTACGGAGCACTGTGGGCACGCCGGAGCTGAGGAACACACATCAGCGCGCGAATCAGGGTGCGGGCGGTGGCTTCTCGACAGCAGTCGACCACTGCTGGGGCCATCCGGACAGCCGGTCCACGTAAACCAGGTAGGTTCGTCCCGCGTGGGAGAAAAAGTACGTTGACACTGACTCGAACGCATGAGACGGGGTGCGGGTGGACCGAAGCGGCTCTTTTTGCTGGCTGGGCAGGCATTTTTGACACGACTGGCATGATCCCAGGGTGTTAGCGATGTCAGCGTCGATGTTCGGCCAGTATACGCACTGTCGAGCACGCCGCTTTGTCCGATCAATGCCCTGGTGGCTGTCGTGCTGCCGGCTCAGCGTCTCTCGTCTTAGACTCCGTGGGATGACCAGCCGGGGTCCGCGAACCACCACACCGTCGTCTACCGCGAGGCGGTCTTGCACGCCTCAAAAGGGCCGCAGCGGCTCGTTGAGATCAGACTTCTTGATTGGGAAGCCGGTGCAGACGATATTGATGAGGGCGGTGTATTCGAAGTCCTTCGAAGCAGCGTCTCGGATCCTCTGAAGCGTCTCGT